>CAKNWT010323183.1:0-12528 GCA_932066315.1 Andricus coriarius
GGACTGTAGTTTTCAACTCAAAAAATGTGCATGATTTGATTTACCCTGTTATTGATTCTGTTACGTATCCAGTATTTATTAGCAACTTTGACACAGATAGAGTATGGAAGAGTCAACAAATCAAGAAGGCGGAGAAGACGATCTAGAGGAAGAATTAGTATCGGACAGTAAAATTTTACAAATAGAATACTTCAATCAAGAAGAACTAAGCGATCTAATTCTAGATCTAGGTCTTTCTAAGGAAAGCTCACAACTTCAAGCATCAAGGCTAAGAAAAAAATTGTTTGGTACCTAACACGAAGATTACTTTTTACCGTGATCGAGACGTTTCAGACAATTGTTTTCTTCTAAATGAGACTTAGTATATTTTAATGACGTGAAAGGATTAGTTGAAGAATTAAAAAACACACCTTGTAATGCTGACGAATGGCGTCTATTTATGGATTCGTCTATATGACGTTTCAAAGGTATTTTGTTGCATGATGGTAATAAATATGCAGCTCTCTCAGTTGCACACTCCGTGACACTCGGCAACAGAACACCAGACTTTTGAGTTTCTTCTTAATAAATTGAATTACAATAGCCACAAATGGCAGCTTTGTGGAGATTTGAAAATAATAACAATCAACTGTTACCACCGTTACATATAAAGCTGGGTTTAATGAAACCATACGTTAAGGCAATTGGAAAACCGGAAAGTAATGCTTATAAGTATATTTTTGAGAAGTTTCCTAAACTTTCTGATGCTGAAATAAAAGAGGCAAAGTTTCAGGGAAGTGAAAAGTTGGGGTGTTTGATGAATTTAAAACTCCATTTTTTGTATTCTCATACAAGTTCCCTGAAAATGCAGGTGATATGAGTTAAGAACAGGGAGAGAGGTTTCATCAGGACTTCAGAGAGATGGAACGAAGATATCAAGAAGTATGGGATATTTGCATTATGTCTGACTATAGCTGGTGTCTGAAAAGGGATACGAAGACCAGTCAGAACCGTAAGTGTATTCGAAAATCATTTGAGTTAAAAAACGCGTTCTTCAGAAAACAACAAATCGTTTTAAATAAGCATCAAATCTTTGTTTATATACAGCATCATGATATAGAAATCAGATAAACCTGGCGTTGGGGCCCCCGCTACCGTAGCGGGTAAGTTCTGAGAGAAGTGGTACCTTCACGTGGTTCAGAATGGGTAACGCTAAAACCACTTCAAGTGAATTAAGAACGTTTTTCTACAAGTTTTACATTTGTGGATTTGGAGTTTTTAAGCTTGGTATTTCTAAGCTTAAAGTTGTAGGCTTGGGCTTTGTGAACTTGCACTTTGTGAACTAGAAGTTATGGGCTCAAGGAGTTTGTATGCTTGTGGTGTGTGGGTTTGGGGTTCGTTGGCTTAGAGTTTGTATGTGTGGGCTTAATTTTTGTGCGCTTGGGGTTGGTGGGCTTGACCTTGAATTGAGTTCGATCGAGAACTTATAGGATATACCAGAAACCAGATTTAGATTCAGCGACCCCGAAACCCTATAGGTACCCTGACTTTTTCGGTTAGCGATACATTTTGTAGGTTTGACCTTAAATTGACTTTGACCCTGACCCGATGGGCCAAACGGACAACGGATTCGAATTTATTGATCCCAAAAACCTGTGGGTACCCTGACTTAATTGGTTAACGATGAATTTTGTAAGTTTGACCTTGAACTGACATGGACCCTGACCTGATGGGACCAAACGGACAAAGGATTCGAATCCAGTGATTAATAAACAGTTGCGGACAATTGTCCAGGGATGGTCCCGAAGGAACTAACACCCATGCGGAGGCCTAACAACCATGCCGAAAGCTGAAAGACACCTGGGTGAGATGTCTCGAACGGTGACTCTAGGATACCGGGCGACCTCTCAGAGTATGCAGTCTTATCATTCTATGCGGGGCTCTACAAGAATGGACGAACCCCTTTCCCTAGCTGCTCGTGGGAACAACAATGAAACACCGAACATAGTTGTAGTAAGTGCGGTTCAAAACAATCGAAAGCGCAGGTCTCCCGACAATGTGTCAGACAACAATGCCGACTACTTTAGTGTTGGGGAGGCAATAAAGAAGGGGTCAATGCGATTGACCGGCGGAATCTCAATACTTTTGGGTGGATGCATCGACTCAATGACGATCTGCTAGAGTGCTACGGTACCAGTATGGCCCCTGCACGAGAATGTTACACGGCACGACTGCAGGCTCTGTGGTGCGAGGAACACCCACAGCTCTCGCACTTTTCGCATGAACGTCTGCGAAACCATGCCGAACAACTCCGAAAAAGAGGTTATGTAAGCGAAACCTCTGGACTGTCAACTGTAGTGTGTATAATGCAGCGAGAGCTTTGGCGGATGCAAACCGTAAAACTAAACCAACAGCTGATCATAAGACGACGAATGCATCAACTAAATACAAGGACAGGCTGAGAAAGAAAGTACGCATCCCGCATTCATTGTGTGATTGACTCATCGACATATAGAAATGGACCGATAACGCTGCGGGGAGCTTTGAAATGGGCTTTAGAAAGAGAGAAAACATTTGAGGAGTAGATCTGCCTTTTTCTATTCCAGGACTGTGGCAAGTGGATCGGAGGCCCCGCGCATTGCCTAAATATTCTGTATGGTTATTTTCTTTTATAAATAATACATTATAAATATGCAGTTATAATAAATTGAATTTTTAGAAACATTTAAGAAAAATATCATGTTTCAGTTAGCTTATTAAAAGAACTTGGTAACCTTAAATTCTTCTTGCCATTAAACTGAGAATGCTATAATAATAATCATTTTGCAGAAAATAAGTTTAAATAAAAACGGTAATATAAAAGGATTTAAGGTTTTAAGTGCAGATTTAAATGTTTCTGCTTAACATTTCTATGAAAACTTAGCATACCAGTTTTTTAACCTTATATTTTGAAACTATTAAAAGTGAGCTTCAATGTTTATTTAAAATGTTATTATTTAGTCAAGAAATGACCAAAATTCTATTTAATTATTCCCCTTTTTTCCCGTTTCTTCACTCAAAGGCGGAATAAACTAATAGAGCCCAATAAGAAAATTCAACTATTTTTGGTTGAAAGTTCCTTATTTGCGATTGAAAAGTCTGCTGTTAAATTTTTGGTTTAGAATTCATCTTTTTGGTTAATAATTTCATTATTAGGTTTAAAATTGAATTATTTTTTTGAAAATTCTTTAATTTTGTTTAGAAGTCATACATCTTAGTTGAAAATTCGACTGTTTGCTTCAAAATTAAACAATTTTATTGGACGAGTTTCTCGTAACCTAGTCTAGGAAGTGGAACTCAGTAAAATTCAAATATCACTGTAAAGAATAGTTAAGGCCTTAAGAGCAGACTGATTGTCCCTTCCCTGATTCAGAATGGTTATAACTTACTTTATAGAATAAAGTACATTTCTCTCGGAATTCAATTTAAATTTACGTGAAAAGTCCTTTTGAAAGGAAACTTTACCGTTTAGAGCCATTATTGCTTCAGAGATTCCTAATGCAATAATGCAATAATGCAATCTCAAAATCGTAAAAAATACAAGAGAAGAAGGGTCGAATGATTTGTATGAGAAAATGATAAATTATATTCTTGCCTTATATGCATGTAAAGGAATAGATTTGAACGAATTAAAAAACAAAATGAAGTCATCAGTAACAGCAGGTTAAAATAATGGTCTAAAACATCAAAATGTCGTCCTGGCTCAGTTCACAACATTGACTTTACAATTTTTCTTTCTCCGACAATAATGACTTAAAAACGTTTTCGACGAGTAGTCTCTTCTTTCTGTTTAAATAGGACGACTACATAAGTTTAAGAAAAATGTAAAAACAACCAAAATTTGTCAACAGTTTTGATTGATAACCGTTTGTTTGTGTTTTCAATGACATCGAATGATTTGTTTCAGACACTTTTTTAATAATGTTATTATCTTGAGGAAGACCCAAAGATGGTTTAAAACGTCGATTTTCAAGGCGTCCAAAGAAAGTTTAAAATTCACGACTTCTCTCTTGTATTTTCGAATTATAAGGCGTTAAAATAGATCTAAAGTGAATACGAAATCCCTCACGAGAAAGGGTTAAATGTAAAAAATTGAATTAATACAATAAATCGAATCGAGTTTAATATATGCGATCTCTAGAGAATTAAGCTGCAAATATGAAAATAAATAAAATTAAAAAGCGTTATTAAAGATAAAAAATAGATATTCCATGATTTAGTACCAAAGGCTAGAAGCTGGAATTAAAGATTTGTTTCTTTCGTAGACATAAAGATGAAATATTATCAAAGATTAGGAATAGGGATTTGTATTTTCTTAGCTAGTGTAGGCAATTTTGAATGAACAAGACTTGTTCAATAGAGAATGTAACTTTTTCTCTCGTGCTAACCCTTCTTTTACTTCGATATTTATAAATAATTGACATGCATTGACAATTAATTTAAATTACAACTTAATTAGTTAACGGGCCAAAAGTTGCCGGTTACAATATATATATATATATATACGCTATATGTTTTTTCAATGTACACCTTATCTTCTCTGATATGCATGTCGAAATTTACAAGGAATCATTGTTTTTCATGCTCATTATTAGCAGAATGTGTATAATATTTATGCAAACTCTAGGGACCTGAATTCTGACAGGAAAAAAATATCTCGAGTTTGTCAGCTTATCTTATATTTATTCATAAGTAATGTACAGTTTTTAACGTCATCAGAAATTAACGCGTTAATGTTTTATGTTTGCTCATTGGTGAATTTTCTTCTTTGTGCAGGTAGTCTGGCAGGTATATAAGCTCCTCTACAAATAGGAAGTCAGTTGTTACGAAACAAAATAGTTTCACTGTCTACGAAGTAATTTTCACTTTCACGAACTAAAAGATACAATTCAAAATGGAGTTATCAGTTGCTCTGTTGTCCTTCTTTATTATTTGTGAGTTTAAAATTTTGAATTATTGTTGAAAAGTAGGTTTTCGTTATTCACGTAAATTATTACATTCAAAATCAATAACTAATATAACAAAACGAAATAGTTTTCTAAGTTAGGTTTTAAAAATCAAAAGTCGCCAGTTGCTAAAAAGTTGCTACGTGTTATTACAATTAAAAAAATTTGATGATTTTTTAAACAAAAATTGGCCCTGGGGGTTCGCAGTAAGGTCAGAAATTTGAATTTTCGCAAATTAAACATACATAATGTTTGTTTGTCGGCTTAGATATTACATTGTTTACCAGCTAGAAAGTTAAAGAAGAAAATCTTTCCTGTTTATTTGAAAAACTATAATTTAGAGAAAATTTATATGTTTTAGATTTTAATTTTTTATTAATACCCTAGTGGCCAAATAGGCTTTAAGCTTGAATGCCAGGGGTGCTTCATCGAGGCTCTCCGCCCGCATATAAAGAAATAAAAGTATGGAAATATTTTTTTCATAAATAAACAATAAATTTCGTCAGGGGAAACTATGCTGACTATGTTAGGCTTTGCGAGAAATGCATCTTACTAAACTTCTGCACCTTCCTTGATTCTAAAATATCAATGAATCATGCTTTTATTTAAAAAATGCATATATCGAACAATTTTCAGTATTTTTCCTTATTCAAAGAATTGAAGTAGGAGGTCCATGTGTGACATTAAGATTAACTAAGGTTTTCCGGTGAATGAATTTTTCCTCATTAATTTTCTATAAGATGTATACAAAAATTTTTAAATTTTAGTGACGCACTCCTGCATAGTTTCCCGTACCTGCTGAGTTTCCCCTACCTGCAATAATATTAGGAATTCATATTGGTTATTTGATCGCTCATTCCCTTATTTTGTAATTACAGGTTTTTGCAACACTGTGGGGGCAATGAAAATTTATTCGGGATCATTGGCGGATGATGCAGAGATACCGCAACCTTATCAAACTTTTTATAGTATTTTTTTTAAAAAGTACGGATCAGTTTGCAACGTTCTAGGAATCCATAGTGACAAGGATCCATTGTTCACAGCTTTTGACACACTGAAAAGCGAAATTCAATCCGAGTTGGCTCAGGGCTTTGCAGATGCAAATACCGACAAAAAGTTTATCGCATTGTACGCAAAAACAAACACTGGAAAAATTAATTTGTTAGCAAAAAGTTTGGTCAAGAAAGTCTGCAATCCAAAAGCAAACCAATCAAAAATTGTATATGATCTTATTCAATTGACTTATGACTCGTGTTACGGCAAGGCATAATAAAACAATAAGAGTGAATAACTTCAGAATAATAAAGGTTTAAAATTGCATGTGTACGTTTCATTTCAAAAACCACATAAAAATTGATTTAGCAGTTATGGTTTCACTTTTTTTTTAAACCAATACTTCTTTTAAGAATCTGGTTTAATTTGAAAAATATCGAACTATATACATAATTTCATAAAATCTGAAAAAAATGTTCATAGCTTTCTGGAGCTTCTGATTATTCTTAAATTAAGCCGCAATTAGTCGTCTTGCTTTCTAGGATAGGAATTTATATTATGAATAATATTTTTTAGTAAATTAATTAAAAGTTCAATAGAATGAATCGAGTGCAAAATAAATATCAAGTGGAAAAATTATGATTCTTTCCTAATGGAAAGCACAAGGTCATCGTCACAGTCATCATGCAGAAAGGTATCACGCAGTTGGTTACAATTTTTTGTTTAATGGATAAAAGTAATAGACCATTATATGATAGTATATTTACTATAGATAAGTATAGGAAGCAAGCAAGCTCGTGAGTGCTCTGAGAATCTTTTCCCAATCACTCATAATATATTTGTAATTACTCACGTAAAAAAAGTGAGGAACAGTTTTAGAATTTTCAAATCGAGTTCGTCAATTCTTTCCCAAAGTTCGCAGTTTATTTACGAAAATACATCAATATCCGATAAATTTGTCTCATATCCGAAACCTAGCTACGAGTTCGTGACTTTTTTACGGATAAATTTTTAAGGTTATGTTAAAGTTTTTCACTGGATATCGTTTTTATTTTTAAACAAAAATCACTAAATTTCGTGGAATATTTGCACTTTCGAACCATTTCTTGTTATATTATGTTAGTGTTTTTCATCGAAAACTGCTTTTTTTAAATTTAAAAATCATAAGATTAATTAGATTTTCATTATTCTTCAGATTATTATGAATTCATTAAATTTAAAATTATTGAACAATTTTAGGTTTGCTAGCGGTTTTCACCGGTAATCGGTATAGATTTTAAAGAAGATTGTTCAAAATTAAGTAATTTAAGAAAAATTCAAAGCGACTTAAATCACTTCGAAAGTAGGATTTCGCGAAATCGAAACTGTTCCGTTGATTTTGAAATAAAATCCATCTGACATAGCGCAAATCGAGAGTTGAATAAATATTCGACTCCCTTCTGGAGTCGAATATAACAAATGGACATCACTAACAGACACCATTGTGAAACCTGTTTTTCTAGGATTCATGAGGTCTTCTAACAGGGAGATTGAAAAAAATCCGTGATAGCCAGTTTTCACGTAAAACTAATATCTTCTCCTTATGATGAGAATGTAAATATGTTAGTTAGAATACTTTTTATAAGTCCCTTAAGGATTAGGAATTTTTTAATGAATAAGAGGATAATGCCTCATTTTCGGCTCTCCTAGCTTAGCCTAAATTATTTGAACTAATCAATAATGCCCTTTATAAAGCTGGTCCTAAATTTGAGCACAAACTAGCCCGAGATCAGATCAATTCTGCACCATGGTCGAATGAGAAATGTCCTAAACTTAAGAGACTTAGTGAAAATTATGTAATTACTGACATAATTTAACTTATGAAATTTACCTATATTTACGAAAGATTGAAGCATCTGCCACTCGGACCTTTAAGAAGACGAAAAGTCTAACGCTTGATTGGCTACGAGATGACTCGGAAATATAAAAAAAACGATACTCTGATGTAACACTTGATAAAAGACAATTTCAGTTGAGGAGAAATAATTGGCTAAGTCATTAGTACACTATTTACAAGGTTTTGACATCTCTTTAGACCCATATATATTTAAGTATCATTTTTCTTACTTTTAATATAAACTGTACAAAAAGGACGTTGTCCATTCAATGTCTTGTGTGAGCCGCTGATAATAAAAAGTGGAAATATCTCGCAGGTGCGTATAACGCAGCTATAGAAAAGTGCATAGAAAATTGGATATAATTTCACGTCTGTAAAAACCAGTAATAGAACCTTGACAGTAAAAAGTGGACACGCACGTGTATTATTATTGTGTCCATTTTTTACTGCCGAGTTTTTCTATTCCTCTTTCTTCCGGCCCAAGTACGACACTTATGCACTATCTTAAATCAAAGAAAGTACAAATGTATGGAAATAATCATGATACAATTTTTTATTATTATTCCATACTTTAGTCGTGTACTGTTTCGTGTTTTTATGTGATACTTTATTACACAATGCGAGGCCTTAAAATTATTTGCATCTGCGCCGCACTTTTCAAACGTGTCTATCATGTCTAACGCAATTACTATACATATACAATGAGGCAATGTATGACGAGTGATATCATATTTTGCAAATATACTATTTCTTGCCAAACCTCGTTATTTCTCGAGATTTCCTTTTAAAAATGTCTGGATTGGAAAAATATGTTCTTAACTTATTAAAATGCCTTTTTCCAAGATGAAGGAAGAAGTGGCTTTCGATTTTTTACTAAGAAATTAAGCCTAGAACCCACCTATGAATTTTGTTGCCTTCTAACCCCATAATGGGGTACATCATTTCACCAACTTCTTATTCGCGTAAAAACACTCCCCATATGCGCGAATACGCAGCAGATGAAAAAAATGGACTGACACGCACAAAAACGCCAAAAATAAATAAAAGGTGGAATCTACCCTGCTGGCGCCGGCAACGATCAACCTTGCCGGCACCGACACGTAAGCTGTTTGTCGGCTGTTTTTCACGAAAAGCGAAATTGCGAAGTAAAAGAGAATTACATATATGGGGTAGAATAGTCAAGTGTTCCAACCTAAAATTATCCTTTTTTACGATCGGGTTTAAACTTGGCTGAATTATAGTCTTAGTGGAGCTATATTAATTCACTAAACCATAGGTCAATTTATCAATTAGTTGTCAATATGCAGGAGCTTGAAGTTTTCACTTTTTTAGGTGCTTTTTCACATTCACATTAGTGTAACTTATTTTAGCATTATCCGATTGTACTTTTATTTAGTGTTTTGGAAATCTCTTTTCAAGTACTTTAGGACTATAATAAACATTTATTTTTATTGCGAGTTTTTCTTTTTTGAAAGTCAATATTAAAAATTTTTTTGTTTTAAAAACCATACTTTAAAATTTTTGTTCTCTTTTAAATAAAAGCTTTTTACACTATTTAAAGTCATGCAGAAGAAAAGTGGGCTGGAAATAATTTCGTAGACAAATTGAGATTTTTACGCTTGAATGTACCACGTTATGATTATATAATACATATACATACACAAAAAAATCATTTCAATGTAGTTAATTGTAAGCTTAGAGACAAGTTAAACTTAACAGTATTCGTTCCCGGGCGCTGCGTAAGTTGAATGTGGTCCCCTCGAGCGTAAAAATGTTAATTTTTTTTTGTAAAACATGTTTTTTTCCAAAAAAACAATTTTAAATTTAAAAAAAAAGAAAACTCATAATGAAAAAAATTGTTATAATAGTCTTAAAGAACACAAAAAGAGCTTTCCAAAATACAATAATAAAAGTAAAAGCGGATAATATTAAAAGAAGTTACACTAACGTGAAGGTAAAAAAGTACCTGAAAAAATGAAAACTTCAGGCCCCTGTATATTGCTAACCGGTTCATAAATGGAGCTATGGTTTGGTGAATTAGTATAGGTCTACTAGAACTATAATTCAGCCATGTTTCAACCCGGTTAAAAACAACAATAATTTTAAGTGGAAACACTTGATGTATTCTGCCCCATATAGTCATGCAAATACCTGAAAATATAATTTTCAAGGTCAAAACTAATAAAAATCATATGTTTAAAAAGAAAAATAATCTGTTAGCATTTTTCGCATGAAAATATGGTGAACGTAGACCAAGAATCGTGCATTTCCAAAACGTTGTAAGTGCCAAACGTTGTAAAAGTCATTTACAACGTGTTTTGATACTAAAACTAATACTTTACATTCTTGGCATTTACAACGTGTTGGAAATGCACGATTCATAGTATTTTCGGTGTGAATAGGAACTTCCTTAAATATAACTGATTATTCATTCAAATTACAAAAATTGGACAAGATTAAGGACAAGACTACAAAGAAGGACAGATCATTCTAAAGAAGGACGTGTGGGAGTCCTAACGTATGCCACACATTTGTCCCTGCGTGATTAATTTTACTACATTTTACTAAGATTTTGATTAGCAAGACTGTGTTTCCTATGGAATGACCTATGTTAATGTGTCCATACGTTCGCGAACGTTGGTAAATTTGTTGTGTCATTTGTTGTGATTGTATTGACGTTCAAAAGTGTAGCGATGAATATTATTTATTTTCGGACTTCCGGATAAGAAGAAATGAACGCTTTAGGGCTAACCTGAAAAAAGTAAAAATTTTGAAAATGCCGTAGCAGAGGAAACTAAAAAATGGACTCTCGTTGTGACAGCTAGAAAAGCGAAGTTTCTAAATTATTTCTCGGCATCGAAACCCAAAGTAGGTGCAGCTTCTCGAGTGTCCACGGACGGAGTGGTTCCACGGACGAAGGACGAGCTCAGGTCCCTGGATATCGGATCATGAAAAGTTACGCATATGAAAAAAAGCATGTACCTTAAGTCGTCTCTTTCGCGGCATTATATCTCACATCGCCAAGAAGGTAGCTGATTACTGAATCTTGAATGTCTTCACAACAGGATTATTCTGGGTACGGCACATATAGTCGCAAATGGACGAGTCCCTTTTCTGAAAATGTTCTGGAAACACGTAGAATTGGACAAAGGAACGTTTCTGCACAAAGCAGCGGAGGAAGCTGCTAAAACACGTGGCCTTGACTTCAATATCATGGGTGAGCAAAATGCATAAAACATTATCCATCTCCAGCACTCACTCCTCAAGGCCCCGATCAAGAAAGCATAGGAAAAAAACGTTAGTAAACAGCTCCTCGACAAGAAAATGCACGGCATCTTTCACAGAAATGTGAAGGATCAGTCGATGTTTTATGAGCTGAAGGTTTCTTTCCTCAAATAACCCGGATTGAAGTCGGGCACAAAGGGTTTCATGTTGATGTATCAAGGCTCTCTTACGGCATTAGCCCCGACACCAGTCCGCCAAAAGCTCCCAGGGAAATAGAGTAAATTGTCGAAAATGAGGAGCGCCGCATATACTGGAACATCATAGTCTCGAAATTTTGTTTCTGTCGCGCACTCGAGGCCTGACATAGTTCTCCTTGACTTCGAGAAACGAAACATATTCGTTATACAATTTTCGGCACCAGCCAAAAAAAAACACCAGAGCCAAAGAGAATGAAAAGAAGGAGGGGTATAAAGAGTTGGAGGTGCCAAGCTTTCACTGTGGTCAATAGCCAGAAAAGCATCCCTGCGTATCAACGAGATTCTAAAACACTTGCGAGGAAAATGCAGAAGGTGGTCGTCCTTCTGTCGCTTCTTGTCCTCAGGGTGCACGAGACTTTTGCCAGATCGCCTTATTGACTCCATCGCAGACTGGAACCACCTATCTCACTGTCGTGAGACGTGGTTGCAGCTGAAAGTTATCGCGATTTCGCCGGGAGCGCGAGTGGGTGCAATTTTATAGAATGGCACTTGACTGAATTGAGCCTATGTGGAGAGAGATGTACTAACAACGTGGCTCCAAAAAAGGTGTATATAAACATGCACTACTTTGGCACTTGCTCCTAGTGAAATCTCATGGTTGTCCCAAAAAGACACTTGCTACCAGTGAAATCAACAATATACGGTCCCAAAAATCTACTGGATTCCAATCACCTAACCTAATAAAATGGTTAATTATAGGATCTGATAGTGCGTGCCTCATTTCATAATATCTTCTGCACTAATTATTTGAAATTTACCCGTTACGAGAGAGAAATTAATTAAATATGCTAAAATATCGGCCGGTCATATAATATTGTAAACTGTAGCTAAAATACATTTTAATATATATTTGAAGCATCTACAACTATGTATACAGGTTATACTTTTGTCTACACAGAGATTATATAAACATTGAAGGACGAATGTTAGTATGAAAACATTTTTAAAAATTAATCAAACCACTCTTCTTAATCTCGCGTATGACTATTTTTGTCATAATGAGGATTAGGACTAATGAAAAAAAAATATTCTATATGAATGCGAAATACCTAATCAAACAAAAATTTAGCTATGCGAATAGCGTTTGTTTTTTTGATTTCCACTTATAAATTATATTAAATTTCCCGCCGGAATATAATTACGCCGCATGTCACCTGAAACTACCATTCACCTGGCAGCTTAGAAATCGAGGATATGTAGCAATCGATGACAA
>CAKNWT010323188.1:0-10166 GCA_932066315.1 Andricus coriarius
TGCGCTTTTGCTTAATGCCGATTTTCAACGAAATAGATTTTAGTTGAAATTTAATTTTTTTTTTTTGAAAATTCGATCATAAATGTATTTTTGTAGATTCAATATTCAACGATTGTTATGAACTCATCTTTCTTGGTCAAAAATTCAACTGTTTTTTCTTAAAGTTTGTCCATTTGGATTGAGAATTCATCTTTTATGGTATAAAAATCATATTTTTTGGTTCAAAATAAAGTTTTTAATTGAATGAAAAGGTTAAAAATTCAAACAAAAACTTTTCAAACTTTTTTTTTGAAAAATATGTGCGTAAAAATGTTGTTAAATATTTTTCGGTGTTATTGAAAAGTAAACAATATAAATAAAAAAAACTCTACGAACGAACTTTAAGAACTTCATAAAATTATTTTTCAAAAATTCCGAGCCTCCACTGAAGTCATAAGTTTGATAATTTAGTAATAAATAAAATTATATGCCATTGAAAACTGTACGCGTGGTAAAAAAATATTTCTTAATATCTTCTGTCCATATTGAAAAGTTAAAAATTCAATCAGAAACTTCACTATCTTGTTTATGAAAAATGTCGAATTTTTACTAGATTATTTAATTGGATAATTCAGTAAACAATAAAACTATATAAAGTTGAAAATTTTTCGCTTACTACAAAATATTTCCTTATATCTTCCAGCGTTACTGAAATTTTCAAAGTAAATGAATAAATAAATCAGACTTTATGAACTAATTTTTGGATAATTCCACACTTCGACCAAAATCATGAGTTTGATAATTCAGTTAGCAATAGAACTACAACTTAATTCAAACTGAATTAATTGAAAATAATAAAATAATTTAACTATTTTTGGTTGAAAGTTAATTATTTTCGGTTGAAAAGTCTACTATTAAATTTTTTGTTAGGAATTCAACTATTTGGTTCAAACTTCATATATTTTATTGAAAATTCGTCTTTTTTCGATATATTCAACTGTTTTTCAATTGAAATTTTTTCGGGTTGTAATATTAACTATTACATTTTTTATTGAAAATTTATCTTTTTAGGTTACAAATTCAACTGCTTGGTTGAAAGTTGAATTGCATTCCTGAAAATTCAATTTGTTAATAGAATTTAGAATTCATTTATTAAGTCCCTAGGGCTGAACAGCCCTCTAAGGAACAAATTTTACATATTTTATTACAAACAAACTGTGACAACTCTGGTTGGATAAAGTGGTTGGCAATCGAATTACAAGGATTTAATTGTTATAATATTAAATCAATATAATAATACGGCGTAAAACGTCACTAAAAGTTAGATAAATTAACAATATACAATTCACCAGTATGAAATTTCGCGAGTAAAATTATCAAGGCTAAATAAAAAGTTAAAGAATAGTTTTTTAAAGTAATGAGGCTGAGATGCGTTCCTAATTGATTCAGGTACCTTATTCCAAAGATGCGCTGCCTTCACAATAAAGGATCTTTGCAACTTAAAAAATTTGTGACGTGTAAGGACCGGTTTTCTTAAACGAAGCCTAGACTGAGCAGGTGAAGTCACATTTCTATTCTCAAAGGGATCTAGAAGATATTGAGGGGTTTTGTTATAAAAGAGATTGCAACTTAGATTGCCGATAAAAATTGTCTTCTCTTAGCCACATTAAAAAATCTCGCTCGTTGCCGATATAGTGTAATGTGTTCATATTTCGGTACATTATAGATAAATCACATGCAGGCATCAAGTGCTCGCTCCAGTTTAGAATGCAGTTCATCTGTGATATCATCGTACGTAATTCACCCATAATAAAAAAACGAGAGGATAAGACACTTAACAAGTAGGATCCGAGTTGAAGTTGGCAAAAATTCCTTGTTCCTTTTAAGCTGTTGGAGTACTCTAAAGGTATTCCTCAATGTTTCAAGAATTTGCTCTTTCCAGGCGAGGGTGCGGGTGGAGGATGACCCTAAATCCCTTACCGAATCAACGAAGGCAATGTCAAGCTGAGGGATGGTAGCAGTGGACGGGGAAAAGGACTGTTCAATAATTACTTTAGTTTTTGAAGGGTTCAAGGTTAACCTATGGTTTAGTTCCCATTGATTCACTATATAAATATCCTTCTGAACTCTCGCAATCAAACTATTAATGGAAGAGATAGGACCAGAGACATACAGTTTAAAATCGTCCGCGTATTTATGGTATTTACAATGCTCAAGATCACCACCTAGGTCAGAGGCGTATAGACCGAAATGGAGGGCGGTAAGAGGGTCTCCACTCTCGACCTCTACTCAATCGGACCGTTCTCCCTTATCATTAAGCACTTGTAGAAAACGACTTTTCAAGTAAGATTCGAATTACGCAATTGCAGTACTGAATAGATTAAAGTTACGAAGTTTATTTAAAAGAAGCTTGTGATGAACAGGATCGAAAACTGTAGAAAAATCAAATAATACAACTATTGTTATTTCCTTCTTTTCGATAGCGATTTTAAAGTCTGAAGGAACTTTCAGGAAGACTGTTAATTTACTGTGCTTAGCCCGAAAGCCCGATTGTAACGGATAAAGTAGCCTATTTGCATCTAGGTAACTCGTAAGTTGTGAATGCACAATACGTTCTAGCGGTTTAGACAGAGCAAAATATATCGAAATAGGCCGCAAATCATTAGGAGAAGATGGACAAGAAACCTTAGGAACAGGGCGAATCAGCTCTTTTTTCCATAGATCAGGGAAAATCCCACCTGAATGGAAGAGTTATAGATGTGAAGGAGTATGGGGAAAATTACAGGAAGCGCTATTCGAATCATCTTTCTAGATATACCATCGATTCCTAAAGCGTTAGTTTTTATTTCGAAGAGTTTCTCGAAGAAAAGTTTCGGTGTTGTGCCTGAAAAAAAGAAATCAGTGTCTCGAAAAGTCGAGCCCGCCTGAACTGCTATAAGGGGTATACCAGATTTTGATGAGTTAAAGGATGGTAGATTTGGGAATGCTTTTAATAAATCATTAGATGCATTCTAGCATCTAGGTAGCATTGTAATTATATTGATTATACGAATCCGTGATTTTGGTTTAAACTAAGATTCTTAGCTGACCAAACTGTGCTTGTAACAGTGGACTTTCAGTTTTCTTTACCAGGTGACGCTTATTATTACGTTCCTTCATAAGGTCTTCGATTTTAACTGTGATCCAAGGAGCCTAATTTTTATGTTCATGTGAAACATGCAAAGGCGCAAACAGATCGGGCGAAGAAATTAAGTAAGAGCATAAAAGATTTAATTTATTATTAATTTCTTCAATTCTTAGCAATATTTCCCAATCATAGGTCATTGAGTGCTCCTGAAACTTACACTCATCTACATCGACAAGATTTGTTATTTGGGTTTAATAACGGTTTGTGGATTGGGTACAGATATATTTGTATTTAATATTGATAAAATCGTGATTAGATGGAAATGGAATAGGATTCTGGCTATAAGAATGCAGCTTATCAAGATCATCTACTATCATTAAATCTATTCGGGAACTGGAATGATTAGTGTGATGGGTGGAATTATATGGGACAATAGATAACCCAGAAGCATGTATCATATTTGCTAAATATTTAGTATGATTGCAAATCGCATTCAAATTAGTATTAAAATCACCTGAGAGAATAATATTAATGAAGTTCGGTACATAAGGAAAACTTTCTGATTCAAGTTCTGATTCAAAATAGGCACTTGGAGGTTTATAAATGACCCCCATCAAAACAGAGTCCCTCGCTCCTGTGACCTCAACAAAAAGAAATTCGGCAGTAGGATAATTAACGGCCGATCTGACTCCCAATAAGACCCCCCTAAGGCTGTCATGCACATACAGACAAACACCAAACCCTCTCCGCTCCTCTCTGTCTCTACGAAAGAGCACGTAATTGTCAAGTGCGACTCCACTTGATGGGTGATTACAGGTTAGCCATATATCTGAGACGGCTATAATATGGTACGCACAAAAGCTGGAAAAATGTCCGAACTCATGAATCTGAGCCAAGAGAGACTGGGCATTAACATGGCAAATATTTAAATAATCCACAATGAATTGAGATTAGGCTGTACGGATTATTTATAAAGAAAAAAGTTACCAGAACCCAACTCAGTCCAACCTTCATACTAAGAATTCCAATCAATTGGGGATAAAAAGACTTAAAATTGCTTTTACTCTAAAAAAAATAATGTATAGAGAGAGATAACAAATATCATTGAAGATTTAGTTTCAAAGTATTTACCGATTGCCCTTATAAATTGCCTACAATTAAACGTACAAAGGCCAAGAAAAAATGTAAACAAAAATTGCGACTCGCTGTTAACTAAATTAGTAACAAATCCATATATAAAAATAACAATCAACCATGCCTAATAAAGCCTATAGTTTCTCAAAAAAAACCTCAACGTGTGAACTCTCTTAAGATTAGAGAAAATAGAAAAATGCAAGAAAAATTGCCAAAAAAGTGTAAAAATAATGTAGCTGACCAGCTGCGAGGGCCACATGATGCAGGGCAATGATGAAGACGTCTTAACGGAGGGCATCAAGGTCGTTGATGCTGGCCAAAAAAATTCTGCGAAAAAATGAGCCGATTGTTTTTAGTCAGCGATTCTCTTATATACAGAGGAACGTCCTCACTCCATCCAATCATTCTGGTTGTAACTCCGCGCTTTTTCTGCAGCATTCAAAAAGTTTAACGCAAGTAGATTGCTGTTGTAGTTTAACCACCAATATTGGTGGGATGTTCTGAGAGGTGAAATTGCTCGTTGAGACTATGAAGCTGTCAATATATGAAAGAGCATCTTTTGTGAGAGGTACGTTCAAATCTACAGCAATCTGGAAGAAAGTAACGCACTTTTTTCTAAATAATTACATCTACAAACTAAACTGAAAACTTGTTGTAGGAAGTATTTTTAACAGCATCTGCTTTTATTCCTTTGCTGGCTACCTCGAATGATTTATTAAAAAACATTTGTTTAGCATCAAAATCCTCCAACAACGAAGTGATTTTTTGATCGCCGGACTCCTGTCCTTAAGAAATAGCGTTGGAGATTAATGCTTCTACTCCGGGCCCAAGTGTGATAGAAGACATCCCTGGCTTACCTAAGTCTCCCTCAGACGAAACAGAGAAGAGAGACCTACAATGATGGGTACTTTCCTTACTCAAGGATTTCGAGCAGTTAGTGCAGTTCCAAGTCTTCAATTTTTTGTTGATAGTTTCAATATCCTAAGTTGCAAAATTTAGACAAGTCAAATGTGACAATGCGCTACACCTTCTACAAGTTTGAGAATCGGTCACCCCTCTCGCTATAGATCCATTACAGACCGCAAATGCCACCATAATGGTAACGTAACCAGCACGATACTCAAATGTTGAAAGGTAACATAAAACATTTTTCTGAATAGAAGCGACAAAAGAATGCACTTTTATTTATTCACTAGGTGCAAGATAAACACCACTAATCGTTTATAGCACCATGCACTTCTTTGAAATACCCGTCAATTAACGAATATAACGGAGCGATGTAACACACGTCACGTGCAAACGACCAGGGCCGTGTAAGAATTCCACAATGTGGTAGAAAATTACACTATATGGTTGAAAATTAACTTTTTTGTTGAGAAAGGTTAACTATTCGTTTGGAAATTTCTTTTTTTTAATCTTAAAACGTAGCTATTCCATTTTTTGTTCAAAATTGTTTACTTACGGATTGAAAATGCAAGTTTTTGGTGGAAAATTCATTCACTTCCACAAACGTCTTCCGATCCTTTTCCTAGGATTACTAGGTCGTCTCTGATCCCGATCTCCTTGACCTCTTATTCCATCATATAGGTACACTTTGGGACCTCGAAACTCGTCAAACCTCTAGAGACACACTTCGAGACCCCTTGGCAGGTCTCACCTCCAGAGGCACACTTCGAGACCTTCGGTCTCGTCTCACCTCCTCCTTCAGGGAATTCGTTGGAGATCGGGATCCCTTTCTACTCAATCGGTACCAAACAAACAATGCATCACACTACCGCGCACTCCGAAGACCCAAATCAATCTCCTCTTATTATTATTTGTTGGGTTGAGACCGTAACAGCCCCTGACGCTGGGGAAATCCCGTTGCGTCCCCTTATGAGCCTAAGCGTAACCCCAAAGCCCTCTCCATAAGGAGAGTACCGCAGCTACGCTGTTGGCTGATATCTCTGACTCCCTGATGCAGTGACTGCCAGTGAGTGGTAGACGTTTCGACGCTATCTCAGGGCAGTGACCAAGGATGTGAGTAGCTGTCTCATCATCCATTCCGCACAGACGACAGAGGGGACTTTCCGCAAGCCCTATCTGATGTCTGTGATATCCGAGGTTCCCATGTCCTATAAAGATTTCTGTTAGGACTTTGATCTCTTTTCTCCCGAGCTTGAGTATTACCCTTGCTCGGTTAAAGTAAAGCTTTGAGCCGAAGAGTGTTTGCGCGTGTCGGCAACCAGAGACCAAATTCCATTCATTCTGATGTTCCACAGTCAGGCAATTGTTAATTTCTCCAGTGACTGACCTACTGGAAATACCTACAACTGGCTCGGGTACAGTAAAATTTCTTCTTGCTGCTACTTTGGCTAGCCTATTCGATATCTTATTGCCCTTGATGCCGCTGTGTCCAGGGATCCATAGCAGAGTAGCTCGGTTTTCCGCCGCTAGCATATTTATTGCCTCAAAGCACTCCCATAATAATAGCGACGTGGTCGTTGTTCCATTCAAGGCCAATATAGCGGCCCTGCTATCTGAGCAGATACGGATGTTTGTTTTGTTGTCATACTCCTTTGCCTTGTCGGCGCACTGGAGTATGGCCATAATCTCAGATTGTTGAAATGTGGCGTAGGACCCCAACTCCATTTTGGAGCCATCTGTAAACCAGTTGTCCCCATCACTGGGCAGGTGTGCATCGCCGTTAACCCATTCCTTATTCGTGGATAGGCTAACTCGATACATCTTGTCGAAGTGGTAGCGAGTGGCCATTTTGTCCCTGGGCATGTTCAGGGTCGGCCTCCTCGCGATATCGACTGGGATCTTCACTGCTGTCGAGATCCTCGGCAGCCATGGCCTCGATGGAGTGATGGAGGGGCCCCATCACTATTAGTACCCCCAGTGCCATCGTGAATGACGACTTTGAAGCAGCGTTTTTGCCTCTCAAAATAAGTCCCCTGATCCTTTCCAGTCGAGACTTCACAGTAAAGAGCTCGACCCTGCTCCACCAGACCACCGCCGCATAGGTTAGCCTTGGTCGCAAGATTGCTGTGTAGATCCACATTAGTGTCTGCGGTTTCAAGCCCCAGCTTTTCCCTATGGCTCTCCTACAGAGCCATAGAGTCGCTACTAGCTTCTTGCACTTGTTTTCCAGGTGCTCGTTCCACAACAGCTTCTTACCCAGAATTACTCCTAGGTATTTATCTCGTTTTTTGATTTCCAGTTGTCCTCCAAGTTTCAGTGTACTCGTGATTCCCCACTTATACCTTCTGGTGAAAACAACCATGTCTGTCTTACTCGGATGGACCATTAGTCCAGTTTTCTTACACCGTCAGTACTTGCTGCATTACTCCGAAGAGCACATCCAGATGCTGGCCGCGCGCGATAACTAGTTTATCGTCCGCATAGCCTATGGCGTGGTAACCCTGACTCGAGAGTAGATGAAGCAGTTCATCCACTACTAGGCACCACAACAAGGGCGATAAAACTCCTCCCTGCGGACATCCCGAGTCAACGGTTCCACATAAAGTGGAATCACCCTTAGTCGTAGTCAGATCCCTGTTGGCCAACATGTGGCACGTCCATTTCACAACTACAGTAGGCACACCATGTGTGAACATGGTCGCCCTGATCACCTCTCCAGAGGTGTTATTAAAGGCTCCTTCAATGTCTATAAAGGTTCCGATCGCGAGGCCTTTCTCCTTCGGTTGTCCTTCAATCAGGTTTACTGCTCCACTTAGGGTCGTCTCTGTCGAGTGACCAGCCCTATGGGCGTGTTGCTCTTTGCGGATATATCTATCCACAAGTCTTTCCACTGTTTTTAGTAGGAATGATGTTAAGCTAATGGGACGGAAATCCTTGGGTAAGGTATAACTGATCCTACCTGCTTTCAGAATAAAGACTACTCTTGCAGCCCTTCATGCCTCCGAGACGTGTTTTAGCGTCAGACTGGCCCTAGAAAGTCTCATTAGCGGCCCTATGATGGCCTCTAGAGCCCCCTGTAAGAGGACTGGATATATGCGATCTGGGTCAGGAGATTTGTAAGGACTGAAGGACTTCAGGGCCCACCTGACCCTGGCAGGGGTGACAGTCTTGTTGGCAAGCCGCTGTTTCGGGCCCAGTTGGACAGCAGGCGACTTCAGTGCCGAGAGTAACGTCCGGATTTCGAGAAAGCAGCTTATCCAGTCTAGCCGCCTCAGCTCCCTTCTCTATGGCTGTGCAAAAGTGGATCCAGCTCTCTTGCTTTGCCTTACGTATTTTACCCCTGTATTCATCGCTCATCGTTGTGAATGAGGTCCATAGTTCCTTCGTTTTGCCATTACTGGTACGGTCTGAACCTCTCTCTGGTTCCCCTGCGAAACTCTTCGAGTTTCCCATTTCATCAGTGTCTCCCCAGCCTTTAGGGCGCAACTAGGAGATGCTTGGTGCCTCCTGCTGTGTCCTCTTCCTGAGGCCTATCGAGCCTGAGCATCTCCTGTGCATGCTTTGTTCCCGCAGAACTCTTTTCTGCAATCTCAAGTAACTCAACCTTTATGTTGGCCTTGGTATTCAAGGGTTCCTTAAGGCTCCGGCTGCGGATTCTGATCCGAACTTTTCAGAATTTAAAAGGTCCAGGACCGAATCCATACCTTCAAGGAATTGAAGAGTCCGGGTCCGGACCTCGACCATCAAGGAACCTTTTCACCTCGGGTCCAACCTAAAAGGTTCCGATGCCTGGTCAATACTATTATCTTGTTTTCAGACTGAAAACAACTCAAAAAAGAAAATAACAGCAGGAATTTCGCCTGTAAAGTGAAACAAAAGCATGGGCTAAAACAGTTCAAACTTCAAGTCAATGTTATTGAGCGTATTCTTCAAAATATTTATTTTGGAAGAAACGATGGACCTTTAGTCTTGCATTGGAAATATCGAAAATAAAATTTAGATTCCTATTGCAATTTGAATAATAAGCAAGGTCTAAAAGTAGCTCATGTTTTAATTTAAGTAACGTGATTTTGAATCGGGAATTTTTTTTAAACAATGTAATTTAAATTCATTCTGCTACTCAAATAGGCTACTTAATAAAGGTAGCTCATGTTTAAATTCGAAATTCGCCGCACTAAATAAAAATTCAATTTCAGTGGGGAAATTCTAAAGAACCATGATTGAACTTTAGCCTGCAAAATTGCGAGCATTTCACAGATTCAAAATTAATTTTGCAAAATTCCGAGTAAACGGTAGTGTGGTTTTTTTAAACGTTATTCAAAACACAGAGCCTCATATAGAGTTGAACAATAATCATTAAAATAATAAAGTGATTAATGGCATTAAAAATAGTACAGGTGTTCAAAATACACCTTGCTCGAGGAAGTTGCGTCCATAAATAAAATTTTAGAGAACCTCATGGGTTTTCTGAGGTCTCGTCGTTTTAAGAAGTAAACTTGGTAGTCCAGGTGTTTAAAATACACCTTCCTTAAGGAAGTTGTGTTCATAACTAAAATTTCAGACAACCTCAAATTTTTTCGTATGTCTTGTCATTCTAAGAAGTAAACCCGGTAGAGTAGGTGTTCAAAATACATCTTCCTCGAGAAAGTTGTGTCCACGTGTCAAAAGAAATTTTGTAAATCTATTTCAAGTGAAAAAATTGTTCATTAAACATTTAATTGTATCTTGTGCCCTTCTTCCAAAAAATTGTTGTTTTTAATTCTATTTTGCACAAATATAAGCTAATCTAAAATAACTTAAATTTGTTCATTTATTATTTTTTCATTTACTAGTAAATTGTATTACCTACGAATTATTTATGTAAGTAAGAAAAATATTTACATGAGAATTGCTACATATTCGTAGCACGCTAAACCAAAAGTTATCGAATGTGTAATTCTAGTGTACCATTAAAAACTCCACGTATACTAAAAAATATTTTTCAGTATCTTCTGTCGAGATAGAAAAGTTAAAAATTCAA
>CAKNWT010323190.1:7129-23716 GCA_932066315.1 Andricus coriarius
TTTGCTTCCTCTTCGCAGTCCTTCACTAAAAAGCATCCCCCCGTCGCTTCCTCATCGCAGTCCTTCCCCAAAAAGCACTCTCTTCATACTCCTTTCTGCAGCAGCAACATCATCCTCATCAAACCTACCCCTCTCCCAACCAAAACGATACTTTCGGAGAAACCATCTTTCTAACAAGCCATTCAATTTTCTGTACAGATTTTGAAATTAAGTAATTACTAAGTAAGAGTAGTTTTTTCTGGTGAAATAAAAAAATTCTGTTGTCGTATTAGTATCAACAGACTGTTGAATTTGCAACTCCAATGAGTTACAAGTTTATTCGTATGATTTACTTTTCGAAACTGTTGCGTGCGAAGTTCGATCTCTCGTGCCTGCGTAGCGGACGCGAAGTGCCCGATTCGCACACTAAGTGGGAGAAGTTCTTCGCACACTGCTGATAGCCAATACAAAAATAGCATTCATATTCAGCCACAGCTCTGCTTTTGTTCAAATTTCAGATTATACATACACTCAAATTCTCGGGTTGTTACCACGTACATGACATTCATAAATGTTGAGCAATAAATGTAAAATGAGTACGAGTGATAGTTATTGTGAAGGTGATACACCACCAAAAATCATCAAAGCGGACAGAGCGCTTCCTGTTCTCTTTCTTTTCATAAACCACCCTTAGCTTCGTCTCAAATGTCCATGCCCTCTTTCCCGCTCTAGTACATAATTTATCCCTTTACGTCCTCCAGTCTACGCATAGCGTCCACTTTATATACCTTTTTTTGTAAACTCACAATCCATTTACTTTCTTTCCATCCCCATATCTCTGCTCCATAACCTAATGCCGGCAATACCAGCGTATCAAATAACCACATTTTCATTCTCCAATTTTTCTTAACCTTCTTTTTCCTATTCCCCATATCGGCTTCATGACCCCAGCTGCTTTTTTTATACTTTCTCTCATATGAGATCTATGATCTCCATTTGTTTACCAGGCATATCCTAAATATTTACACTCTTTTACTTCTTCTAACTTTATTCCCTTCCATCTCCCCGTCCATTCTTTCTTTCTTCCCCCTCCTTTTCTAAAACAATTTTCGCGCATGCGTAGTTTGAAGATGGCTTACTTTAGGCACTGGTGAAAAAGCTGCGTATGCGCACTTTTCAGATAAGGTACTTTAGACACTGCCATAGGAAACTTTGAACTCTGGTGTTGGTATCTTGTTGAAATAAATTTAGATTCAACTTGCACAAATGTTTTAATGATTGAAGTTTTGTTTTTAGGATTTCGTATCCCCTTTTTCATCATAACTTTTTCTATCTCGCCTCGGTCTAATGTGTCAAACGCCGCCTTCAAGTCCACGAACATTGCTATCGCTGCCCCTTTCTCCCTTTTAATACTCTTATTTACTATACCGTTCAGAACATATATATTGCCCATCACCCGCATCCCTTTTCTAAACCCTGTCTGATTCGGTGGCCCTATCTTTTTTTGAACTTCTTTCTTTAAGCTCTCTGATAAAACAGTCACATATACTTTATACAATGTTGGCATTAGCGTCACTCCTCTATAATCTTTAAACTCCTCCCCTTTGCCTTTCTTCACTATGGGTACCACTACTTCTGCCTTCTATAACTTTGGCCAACCCCTTCCTCTCCATACGCTATTGCACATTATCCATGCCCATTCCTTTAATTCTGTCCCCCCACATTTCCAGACTTCATTTGGAATCTTATCTTTACCAGGTGCCTTTGCATCTTTCATTATCCCTAATACCTTGGCTATTACCTCTCTTGTAATTTTCTTCTCCTCATATGTTTCCCTACCATATTTTCCTCCTTTACTAACTTTCCTCTCTACCCCTCCTAGTAATTCCATATAATAATTTTTCCATTCTACCACCTCAATATCCTGCTTTAATCTTTTCCTTCTTTTCTCTCTATTGACCATCTTCGAAACCTCTTCTTCCGTCCTAGCTTTATCCCCCTCTTCTTCAAACCTTTCAATTTCCTCCTCTTTTTTTTATCACACAACTCAGTATACTCATGTTTTCGCATGTATTTTTTTCATGTTTTTTTCTTCACTACTTGCCCCTTTTCTCTAGTTTCTTAATTCCCTTCTCACTTCCTTCTTTTTCTGTTTACATTCCTCATCCCATCCACTTCTATCCCCTCGTTCACTAACTTTTTTTTTGATTATGCACTCTAATACTCTTTTTATTTCTCCTATCATTATTTCCATCTCCTCGTTTACATTTCCTTCCACCATATTTATATTCCAGACCTTTTCCTTAAACTATTCTTTACCTTCCATTGACCAATCCTCTCTTCCTGTTCTTTTTACTTTTGCTTCCTTTTTAGCCTTATTGTTATTACTCTTTTCTCCTTCTAATTACACTATTATGGGAAAGTGATTCGAATCTATATAATCCCCTACCTATAGTTAATTGACCTCTCTTACATCGTCGTCCCCTACCAGATAATCAATTACCGTTCCCCTTTCTCCTCCTTTACGTTTATATTTCCTTTTCTTATCTCCCTCTATATTTCCGTTCAGTATAAGCCATCCCATCTTCTCTAGGCTTTTTAACCATTTGTTTCCCTCCCCATTCAGTATCTTGTCTTTGGATTTTTTTCCTCGCTCTCCACTTCTCTCCACGCTCGCTCTTCCCTTCCTCCTCTATCTCCTGTTCTCGCATTAAAATCTCCTCCTATTATAATCCTTATATCTTGTTTATTTTCTTTCTGATGGCGATGATGATGATGGCCATTGATATTTTATTACCAGTTCAAATATTGATTCGATTATCAATGCATAAATTCCTGAAAATAAACCAAGAATCTTACGATAAAATTTGAACAAACACCACAAAATGCTCCTATTGCAATTCCTCAAAACAAAATAAAAATTTTTTTCTTTGGACAAAAATAAAAAAAGAGGAAAGAAAAATGAGAAGGCAACCAACCGAATCCCCTTCCTTCTCTTTTTTATTTCTTTCGTCTGTTTTATTTTTATTACTTTGAAATCACAAAAAAAAGCATGGATAAGATTCACCAACATTTCGGTGCTCACACAGCACCCTTATCAAGGTAAGAAAACTTAGACCAGGTGGGAACAGCAAGTGAAGAAGCTCAAGCAGATGCAATAATTAAATTATTGCAAGATTAGAATATCGAGGACAAAATTGCATGTATATGTTTCGATACTACATCGTCAAACACATGGCCAATGAATGGAGCCTGTCATCGTATTGAGACACATTTAGGAAGATATCTTTTAAATCCTGCTTGTCGTTATCACATTTACGAACTGGGTTTAAAAGAAGCATTTGAATAAAGTTTTGGAGGGACTCCTGGACCTGATGTTCTTCTATTCAAACGTTTTCAAACAGAACTGGGCAAATTTAGATCCACAAAAAATTTTGAATTTTTTGTGTTTGAACTACTCACCAATGATAAGGAGAAATGTCTACAATTTTCTATGGAGAAATTGGAGGTAAGACAATAAATTATTATATTATTCGGTCTTTTTTGGCAGAAAATTAATTGTTTCAGTCAAAAATTAATCTTCTTGTTTAAACATCCAAGTACTTGGTTCAAAGATGAACTCCTTTGTTAAAAATTAATTGTTTTGGTGAATTATTGATCAGTTGAGTTGACAATTAATTTTATCAACTTGAAATTTAACTGTTTCGTTTTTAGTTGAAACTTGATGGTTGAAATTTAAAATTATTTTTTGTTGAAAATTCATTTTTTTTTTTTCAAATTTATCGATTTACTTGAAAATTAATGTATTCTTTTTATTAATTCTACTTTTTAGGTCAAAAATTTGTTTATTTGGTTGAAAATTTAAGTTTTTTGTTGTAAATTAAACAATTTTGTTAAACACTCATCCTTTTTGGTTAAGAATTTCATTGTTTTGTAGAAAATTGCTTGAAAACTATTTGGCTAAAAATTGACGCTTTTTGTTGAAAATTCCTTTTTTTGGTAGAAAATTATTCTTGTCTGTTAAATATTGATCTTTTTTTTTGTTTGAAAATTAAAACATACAGTTAAATTTTAAACTGATTTGTTGAAAATTTATCTCTTTGGTTGAAAATTAAAGTACTTTGCAAACGAAAAATCCGTAATGTAGACTATTTCCTAATTCAATTTGTTTATAACAATTAACTTTACAGACAAATCTTTTTTGCTTTCAACCGTATCGGGCACGTATCTTACTGAGATTTAACGGAACAAAATTTTCGACAAATTTCAGATTATTTGAATTTTAAATATTGAAAACGGATTATCAAAAAATAGTCTACATTTTTGTTAAAAGTGTTATATTTGCAAAGAGTCCAAAATTGACAAAGTGATGTCGGTTTTAGTGAAAATATTTGAACTCGATTTACGGAAAAATCCGACCATATAAAAAAAATGTTCTGGTTTTATCTTATTGTAAAGAGTATATTTCATTATAGTTTTTCCTGTGCCCGCTGTTCTATAGGCTGGTTACTTTTTATTGAGAAATGTAATAAGATTTTATTTCTGTTTCAGATTCAAAAATGCCAGTCATTCCCGCTCTGATTATAAAGAATTTCTGGAACTGATAATAATTTTTCTGTGGTTGGAACCTCCTGGAGGAATTTCTTTTAAGGCGCCTGGAGCTGTTCCTCATGAAAGATGAATGACAAAAGTCTTGTACTGCTTTAAGATTTATATGTTTAAAGGACAGTTTCATCTTACTCGAAGAGAGGACGTAGGAATGCAAAAAATTTGTATTTTTTTCGTCGTAATTTACCAAAAAGCCTGGTTTAAAACGGAAAGCCCTACAGCAGCTTCACGCACCGATCTCGAAATTTTTCAAAGCCTTAAAAAATGTACGACGGTAGACGTTAAAATTCGAGAAGCTGTTTAAAAAAAAACTCGTAGGGCATCTTTAATACTTGAGCGAAGTGTAAATTGGACTAGCTTTTTTCGACGAAAATGTTTCATTGGAGTGCAAAAGAGAGATAGTACGTGCGGGTGAAGAACGACGTTCTACAGGTGAACCATTGAAAGGCAGAAAAACTGACAACAAAGAAATCGAATCTTTGACACTAGATAATATGGTCACACTAATATCATCTCAATGTTCGGGAAAACACATATTTCAGCTGATTTTTTGAATTTTTATCCAGAAACGTGAAAGAAAGAGAAGATTTCAAGCAGGGTCTAGAGTTTGTGAAGGCTTTGCCAGTTACAAATGACAGCGCAGAACGGGGAGTACCGTTACTGAGTGAATAGAATGCACTTCTTACTAAATGAGGACAAAAACAACATTTACTCCAAGTAGTGAAAAAAACATAGATAATTTTTTCCTGGTTGCGACAAGAAATCTTTAAAATAGTCCTTCGAAGAATTTATATTTCGACAAGCTTCATGAACTGACGTACATACTTAATTTGTAATTATTAATTAATCTATTTATATTATTAATTACTAATTGGTGATATTAATTATTATTAACCGTTTCTTTTATATTAATCGATTTATCAATCATTTAATTCTGAAATAATGTTATTAACAATAATATACTTGTATTAATATTTAATATTTATTAACAACTAATAAATACATATTAGATATTTTGAAATATATTTTTAATTAAAATTAAGATTTATTAACAATAAGTAAATATTAACTATTTCAGAATATATTTAACATTTATTAACAATTTAGAAATAAATATGAATTATTTTCAAATATTTGTTTAATATCATTTAATATTTATTAACAGTTTACAAATAAATATTACAAGTAATTTAAATTGCTTATATTTTCCTGAATTATTATTATTCACTACTCTGAAGAAGGAAAATATTAATATAAAACGTTTGCCACGAAAGGGTCTAGGCTTTATGAGTTTATGGTGTCAAGACCACCTGTGATCGATTTTTATGGCCGAGCGGATGAGCGCCCCGCCCGGAAAATTAAACAGCTTAAGTCGTAGAACTGTCAAATTTCAAAAATTTACTTATTTTTTTGTCTAATCAATTGCATTTGATTTCCCTTTTAATTTCGAAAATGTGCAGGGTATTGTGAATATTGGGGGATGCTACCCCTATGTTTAAGGGAGCAAAAACTAATTTTTTTTACATTTTTCGATATAAAAATTGACACTTTTATTAAATCTTCGAAAAAACTATACTGTTATAAAGTTAAGAGGCAATTGATGTTGACGTATTCCAGCATTTTTGTGAAAAAAATATGTAATGGGTAAACTACACCTCTGTTTTATTCATTAAATTATTCATACAAATAAACAATTTCATTTTTTTTTTGGAATCCGATGATACTTTCGGTACGCACTTAAATATTCTGATCGAAGTGCATAAAAAGTGGAATTCGCCTTTCTAAGAGGGTAAACTACCCTTACGTTATTTCCACTTTTAAATGTTATACAATGCTCATTATTATTTGCACCAAATACTTAAATTGATATTCAAAACTAACTTGTGTTGCGTATTATTTTCATCCACCACTCGATAGGTCAAGGGGGTGAAAACTGAAAACAACCACTAAATGTCACCCCCAAAAACAATTGTTCGATTTTCAGCTATAAACAGACACATAATTGAAACCAAATAACTGCCAATTAATTAGGCGTGATTCAGGAATGTTAGCAATTCCGCAAGATGGTTAACCCACATAGCACACTTTCCGAAAATACCAGGTCTGTCCCAGGCTTAGACATATGCTTTTTCCGAAAAAACCTCGGACACTCCTGGTTTTTTCGGGAATTGTGCTATGCGGGTAATTGTTTGATTTTTTTTAAAACAAACTGTGACCTTAAAGAAGATCATTATTGAAGAGATTATTTCTATATTTGAAAACAATGTTAATGGCTGGTTCATAAACGGCGGTGTATTTATAAAAATGTTTTCTCTTAATTCCTTATATCTACATAATGTATCATTCAAAACATATATTCGAGATGACACTGCTTTTATCTGTAACCATAAGTGATATATGTTGCAAAAGAATCATTTGGCTAAAACAGAGCAGTTTTGGTTGGGAAAAGTGAGAAGAAAGGTGAAAGGAAGTTTTGAGAAGGTGTATCAAGGTGACTGGGCTCAGTGGAAGTCAGTGTGTGAAGGGAGAAGGACTAGTGGATTTAAAAAGTGATCGAGAAAAAGTGGCACGCCGAGAGTGTGAGGTTAGGGTCGAACCGGAAGGACGCCGAAAAGAGGAAAATAGTGCTAGCGCTAATGAAACCTGGTGGAGAATGGGGTAAGAGAAGAAAGGAGTTTGACTCGAGCAGTGGTGACGAGGGAGACGAGGGAGACTTAGGTTCATGAGAGCGAAAGTAGGAGAGACGATCTGGCATTGGAGCGAGATGGAAGAAGAGATGGTGGTAGCAGGAACGGTGACAATGGCTAAGAAGAAGGACGAGGAGCAGGGAACGAAGAAGAGGAATACGGAGGAACATGGAGGAGGGGGGGGGGGGGCAAGGAATATGTGTGGGAGTGAAAAGCAGAGTAAATGTGTCAAGGTGTATGTGGAATGAGAAAAGACGGTGCTGGGGCACCAGGAGTGAGACGGGGATGCAAAGGGAATGTAAAGAATGGAAGTGCTCCTCGGTATTTGTGATTTTTTAAACAGGACATAAATAAGTAAGATATGGTAGAATAAGCTGGTGGTAACATGAGGGTTGAGAATTAGAGTAGGGTAAAAGGGTGCTGGGGCACTATGATCAGAGAGGTAGAGAGAAGGAGAAGTATAGAGACGATAAGAAGTACAAGGAGAAGGGTTCAGAGAGAGAGGGAGAACAGAGATAGGGTTTCCGTTTCGTCTTGCCATTTAATGTGAATGTAAGTAGGTTTAAGATAGATTAATAAATTTGAATGTAAGGAGAGGAGGTGGTTATGCAAAGATGTGTTTAAAGACTCTCAAACCCGTAAAAGGGAGAGAGTAAAATAAACTACAACAATATATTTTTCTATTTACGTTTTTTAAATGAATGAAAATTGAACTTGCTGAAGGCTTCGAGAACATTCTAATTTCTGCTATGGATAAAGTGAACGCAATTCAAGCAATTGAAGAAGAAACGTTAGATTTTTAGGGATCATTTGAAAATTATGAAATACATCCAGTTGAAGACAGTGTTTGGTATAAGGACGAGGAAGATTCTGATGCTTGTTCAAGCGACGGAGAAGAGTTGAGCTTTGATTATAAAAGAAAAGCTGTCGAATATTGGAGATCGGGAAAGAAAAGGAATTACAGTTTTGAAACTGTTAAACAAAAATTTTGATTATTGAAACCCGTGACACAAATAAAGCGGTAGCCGAATCAACTTAATAAAGGTGGAACATATAAGGAAAAATTAGGGCAAATTTCAGAATTTGTGCTGACAATGTTTAAGATTGCTATTGATTCGGGTTTCATTGTTCACGATATGGATATACGAAAATGGGCATTAGAAGCCAAGAGAAACTTGAACTTCGACGAAGTTCGGTTTAAAGCATCAGACGCCTCGTTGTATAAATTAAAAAAATCTCATCGAATCGTGAGTAGAAAAATTAACAAATTTATAATAAGAAAAACTATAGAACATAATAAATCTATAAATAAAGATTCAGAAAATTTTGTAGCTGACGTAAAATCGCATATTATAAAAATTGGACCTGAAAATACATATAATGCTGATCAAAGTGGGTTTCACTTTGAAATTTATTCAGGACGTACATTGACAGAAGAAGGAAGTACTCCTCAATCAGTTCAATCAGTCCCAGCTATATCACACAGTTACACGATAGTCCCTACTATTAATGCTGAAGGAAAACTTCTGGATCCTCTGTTTATAGTTTTAGAGGAGAATAAAGATGAGTTCGGACCGATTTTTTAAACAAAATTTATTCCTTCCAGATAATGTATATGTTATGGTATCAAAATCTGGTAAAATGACATCAGGTTAGTACAGTACAGAAGTATCATAAAGCTCATGTATAATACAGTTATAATTATTCCACATCTATTTCGCCTTAAGGGTGTTGGTGCAATCCGACATGGAATTTTTTTTTATAGATACGTCACTGACTCAATATATAATTTTTCTCAAGTATTTGAGAACGAGAGAAAGAACACTTGTCAAATAATTTAGGTTTTGCGAGATCCTCGGATCAATAAAATGTACAGAAATTAAGCCTTTTGCTGAGGCAATTATTATTTTTAATGAAATTATCAATTTTTTTAAAGGGAGCAATCTGCAGATAGCAGAAGACAGCATTTGAACGGCGAGAACCGTTTTCAAAATTATTTTTTTACTCCCAATGCTGGCATCACAGAAGCAATCGCTGGAGTTGTCTTGTAGTCGAAGACCCACGACTTGATGATGGTGAATATAGATTTCACGAAATACGTCGCGAAATGGAGAGAGGTGGGTACAAACTTGAGATCTTCTGTGTGTGTGAAGACCATAAGACTGTAGTTGTAAGCAGCAAAGCAAACACGCATTCAACCACCTGTCAAAATTGTACTCCGAATCTCCCATGTTCTGAAGTACGAAATCAGTGATGCCAACGTGGGCGCCTTTTGCTACTGCGCTTGCGTTCGGGCCGCACACTGGTTTGCCGTTGTTGGCGCGCAATTCAAAATTGGATCTTTTGAGAATACATAAAAAATATTAAAAACATTATAAAAAATTATTTTGAATTACTTTTTCAACAAATTTCTTCTGAAATGAAATGTTTTGTGAAATATCCCAGGCAGCAATCGTGCGAGGCACGTTACCCGCATGGAGTGCGAGGCACGCGGTGCGTGCAGGGTGCGGTCCATATGCGTTGCATTTCGTGCGAGGCATAATATGCGTCACATATTCAGAGAGGCACAGTTTTTAATATAATAATAATAAAATTGCGACACATTGCGGATGTGCAACATGAAGCTAGTTTGCAATCTTTAAAAAAATAAGATTGATATAATATAAATGTTAAATTATAATTATATAGAAAAATATAAAAGCAAGAAATTACTAATAAAAAAAATTATTAATACCACTTGAAATTTATTTTAAAGAAAGCTTTTTCTTCAACTTAATTTTCTTATCACTAAAAAGTTAAAATTCCTCTGAAAGGAAACGATTATATTAATAAACTGGTTAAGTTAATTAAAGTAAGTTATTCATTACATTAAAATTTAATCGAAATTTAAATTAATGTTTGAAGAGTTTTGTAAATTAATGATAAAGATAAAAAAATGACTATTATAATTTTTGTTATAACATACATATTCATATAAGAATAATGTAAAAAAATTGTTATAATCTTATTGATGAAATAATATCTACAATTCAGTACAGACAGTATTTTCTATCGAAGTAAAATATATACGTGACGTGCGCCGAAGAAAGGGGGCTTACTCTGAAAAGCGAGATTGTTCAGGGCGATCGGTGGAAGTCGACCGGATAGACGCGACATTTAGGGGAGAGGTAAGACTCACGAAATCTTCCCTCTCCACTTACTACACATTCCAGGCATCACAGCGAAAAATGAGCAAAAAAAAAAGAGAAAATAGGGTGATTTTCTCACGAAAAAGAGGGAAATAGGGGAAAGATTGAACAATTAATTTTATATCTCGAAAAGAACAAACAACGAGGGGTTGACAACTCGTGAATTCACGTGTACACTTGTAATGAAATCTCCTGAAGTCTCCTGAAATATCTGAAGTCACTTGAAGTCATTTAAAGTCACTTGAATTCACTTGAAGTCACTTGAATTGACTTGAAGTCACTTGAATTCTTCTGAAGTCACTTGAAATCTCCTGAAATATCTGAAGTCTCTTGAAGTCACTTGAAGTCACTTGAATTCACATGAAGTCACTTGAATTCACTTGAAGTCTCCTGAAATTTCTGAAGTCACTTGAATTCACTTAAAGTCTCTTGAAAACTCCTGAAATCTCTGAAGTCACGTGAATTCACCTGAAGTCACTTTAAATCACCTAAGTCCACGATTGTCCACGAGGGGAGCCGAATAGGTCTATTCGGAGTCCACGTGGTCTAATAAGGTGGTCCAAAATTTGCTTTTTGAATTCTCATGCATCGCCCCCAAATTTGTTCAAATAAAAAAAATGTGTTTAAAAAGATTATATTCAGAGGTTCCGCAAACCCTGTATAGTAGGGTATCCTAAAAAGACGCAATGTTCTTTTTTTTGATGACGCACCCCCTGAACTAATTCTGTTTGATGAACAAATAAATGCATATTTTTCTTTTCTTCTTAAAATAATTTTAAACCGTGGTCCTGGGGCTTAAAGTGTCTCAAATTGATCAAAATGATTAATTATTGTTAATTTTCATAAATATAATAATTTTTTGCTAGGGAATGCAACTGATGGTACCATACGCCCAGAAAAAAACTTTACCAAATTAGACCAAAAATACTACCCCTTGGTTTCAAAAACTACCCTTTATAGGGGTTAAGATATTATATCTTGAATTTTAAGGAATATATACGTTATTCATTGGTTCAATAACATGCTGAACTGGCGAAATTAAATTAAAGTATAGCATTTTTTCCAATTCCTAGAAATATATCGTTTTCAAACTTAACCTTTATTTGAGAATTGAAAAAATTTCAAATCGTACCTGAAGTTAAATTTAATTCAATTTCGTCAGTTCAGCATGTTATTGAAGTTAAGAAGGATCCTCTTTTTATTATAAGGGTAATTTTTTGTGAAAAAATAATTTGTCGTTTTCGTGTATCTTATGAAGTCATTTACGTACCAAGAAATCCAATGAATAACGCATAAATTCTTTAAAATTCAAGATATAATATTTTAATCCCTATAAAGGGTAGTTTTTGAAAACAAGAGGTAGTATTTTTGGTCAATTGGGTCAACTTTTTTTTCCTGAGCGTATGGTACTAACAGTTGCATTCCCTGGCAAACTATGATTATATTTACGAAAATTAACAATAATTAATAATTTTAATCATTTTGGGACACTTGAAGGCCCCAGGACCACGGTTTAAAATTATTTTAAAAAGAAAAGAAAAATATGCATTTATTTTTTCACCAAATAGAACAAGTTTAGGGAGTGCGTCATAAAAAAAAAGAACATTGCGTTTTTTTAGGACATCCTACTGTATAGCTTAACACGTATTTTCCATAAGAAAGCAAGACGTTTGTGTACATTTTATTCAGAATCGTCAATATTAGGCGTATCGAGTTGACCCTGAAAACTTTTCTACAGAATTAGCCATAGAATACGAATAAGAAATTACGTTTTAAAATTCTCCCATTTAAGTCTATTTTATAGGGTCCCAAATAACCCCCATACGTGAAAAATTGTGTATTGCGAGTTTTTAGCGCTAACTATTATTTTTTGAGGTTTCTTTTAGTGAACACTGTTTCTAATACATGATATATTATTTAAAATTGATAATTTAATGTTTAAATCAATTTTTTTAACAATTTATTATTGTTTATAGTCATTTCATCTTAGAATAGAGTTAAAAAGTCGCGGTTTTATCTGAATTTTTAATCTCATTTTCAACTTTTTAGTTAGAGCAAGGCAATAATCAATTAAATCACACAGTTTATTCTAAAAATTTTCAAATTATAGTAAGGTAATAATTAAATCATAATTGCTTAAACAATTTATTATTATTTTTAACAATATTCTCTTTGAATAATGTTAGAAAGTTGCGGTTTTTTTCTGAAAATTTCAACTCTTTTTCTAATTTTCACTTCGAGTATGGTCATAGGGACTGAAATTCAACAAAAATAATTGTTTGAACAAATTATTATTGTTTTTCACTATCTTCCCCTATAATAATGCTACTTCGTTGCGGTTTTTTTCTGAAATTTGTTACCATTTTTTCTATTCTTTACTTAGTGAGACAATAATGTAAGTTAATAAACTTAATTGTTTATACAATTCATTATGGTTTATAACTGCTTTCAGGGAAATGCTAAAAAGTTGCAGGTTTTTCTGAAATTTTCAGCTTTTCTTTTACTTTTTATTTATCAGTAACAACTTCAACGAAAATTTACATTTTTAATATGATCATCCATGTAGAAAATTTGAAGAATATTTCAAATATCTGTTTTATTTCAGAAAAATATATTCACAAAAAGAAAGATGGTTTAAAAAATTATTCTCTCTATTTTTTATCTATTATTTGTTCATTACTAAAAACCCAAAGCAAAGTTATAAATTTAAGAAAAACCGCAACTTTATAGCAATTATCTGATTGAAGATAGTTATCAACAATAATAAATTGTTTACAAAATTATTTTTGTTCACTTGCATTATTTATCATTTCAGTCTAATTATAAACTTCGGAAAAACCGCGACTTTGTAACTGCATTCTAAGATAAAATTGCTCAACACAATAATAAATTATTTAAACAATGTATGTGAACATCTAATCATCAGTGGAAAGTAGTATTTTATGTATTGGAAACTATTTGTATTGCATAAAACCACGGAAAAATCATAATTAGCACCAGAAACTCGCAAGAACCAATTTTTCACTTATGGGGTGTTTATGGGACCATTTATAACAAACATATTGGGGTGATATTTAAAAACTAATTATTCATTTGTATTCTATAGCCGATTGTGAAGAGCAATGCTGAGTTTCAACTCGATTCACCTAATATTGACGATTCTGAATTAAATGTACAAAAACTTTTCTTTTGGGAAATATGTGTTAAGCTTCATGGGGCTGGTGGAAACTCCGAATATCATTTGTTATTAAAGTTCGAAAAGAAATATACTTTTTCAGGAATAATTTTATGAAAATGAGCATAAAAAAGATTTACAATTAAAAACCAGACGTCCAAACTAATTCACTTTTCAGAAAATGTAACAATCTAAATACATTGGTTTCGAATCACCCACAAATCTGAATATCATTTTTTTAAACGCATTTATTTATCTGTTTGATTCGAACAAATTTGGGGGCGATATACAAGAAAATTCTAAAAAAAAATTCCAATGCATTTTTGGACCACCCTAATGTGGACTCGCGTTCTTCTGAATCTGCGAATTTTTTCGGACAGACATAAAAAACTAAAAAAATGTTCACAAGAAAAACCGAATTTGGCGTCAATTTCACAGCTCCTTTTCCCTTCGTAGCTTTATAATACCAAGAATATCCATATTTTCATAAAATATTAAATAAGTCCACGTGGACAGAGGAGACAGGGGTGGGAGGGTTTGTCATAAGTCCACGTTTGTCCACGAGGGGTGAGTGCGGGTGAGGGGGGGGGGGATGTAGTAAACAATTGTCCGCATTTTATATGGACGCTCCCTTTGAACTTACTTGAATTCTCCTGAAGTCACTTGAAATCTCCTGGAACATCTGAAGTCATTTGAATTCAGATGAAGTCACGTGAATTCACATGAAGTCACTTTTAATCACCAGAATTCATTTGAAGTCACTTGAAATCTCGTGAAATATCTGGAGTCATTTGAATTCACATGAAGTCACGTGAATTCACATAAAGTCACGTGAAGTCACTTGAAATCACCATTATTGTTCGCTAGTAAAAGCTGTAAATATAATAAGTCATAATTTTTGAACCAATAGGAAATATTATGAATTTGAAATCGTTAAATTTTATTGATTAAAATTTTTCTTCACTTTTGTCGAATGCCAACCCACAAGTTTGTTTTCCCTTAGCTCCAACGATTTGATTTGTTTTAGCATTTTCACTCCGCCCTACTCTTCAGTGCTCTTAAACTCAAATTAAAAATTCCTCAAGATAGAACATTTAACATTGCAGTTGATGAATTTGGAATATTCCATTTTTTAATTAGGTAGGTATATAAAGTGTTCAACTTCTAATACTTACTTAAAAAGTACTACATATTTTGTAATGTTATTGGTACCTTATTTATCCAAAAAATAATTTATTCAAGTGCTATAAATGCTTTAATTATTATTTAATAATAGGCACACTTAATAATTTCAGAGACTTTTCCTAAGTATGAACGATTTTGAAGAACAAAGTCAAGTTTTCAATTTTAAGTCTTCCAGATTGAAGAAACTTCGAAAGTAAATCATTAAGATCATATAATTTTTACAATTAAAAACTCTTCAATTTAAAAATATGTAAATAAAAATTATTCAATTTGAATGATTTTGAAGATCCAAAGTCAAGTTTTCAATTTTAAATCTTTAAAATTGGAGAAATTTCAAATGTAAATCATCAAAATTACTAAGTATTTATTGTAAATTCAACAAATTAAAAACTCTTCTATTTTAAAGATATATAAATAAAAATTCTTAAATTTCGATGATTTTCGAGATCAATAGTCAAGATTTCAATTCGAAATGTTTCAAATTGAAGAAATTTCTAATGTAGATCATCAAAATTACGAATAATTTCTTTATTGTTGATTTAAAAAATTAAAAACTCTCCTATTTTAAAGACGGATAAATCGAAATTCTTAAATTTGGATGATTTTGAAGATCAAAAGTCAAGTTTTCAATTCTAAGGGCCAGTTCCACCAACCTCGGTTAAATCATTGGTTAACTGACGGCCCGTCAAAATGAACGCTATACGCCATATTTAACCGCCGATTATCGGTTTAACCGAGGATCAACTTTTTAACCCAGGTTGGTGAAACCGGCCCTAAATGTTTCAAATTAAAGACGTTTCGAATGTAAATCTTAAAAATTACTAATTTTTTATAGTAAATTCAAATAATTAAAAGCTCTTCCATCGTAAAAATGCATAAAAAAATTTTAAATTAGGAAGATTTTCAAGATCAACAGTCAAGTTTTAATTTCTAAATGTTCCAGATTGAAGAAATCTCGAAAGTGAATCATTAAAATTACAGCATTTCTAATTGTAAATTTTCAAAATTAAAAACTCTTTAATTTAAAAATGTGTAAATAAAAATTATTTAATTTGGATGATTTTGAAGATCCAAAGTCAAGTTTTCAATTCTAAATATTGGAAATTAACGATATTTCGAATGTAAATCATCAAAAGTACTAATTTCTTTATTGGTAATTCAAAAAATTAAAAACTTTTCCAGTTTGAAGACGCATAAATAAAAATTCTACAATTTAGGTGAATTTGAAGGACAAAGTGCAAAGTTTTTAATTCTAAATTATCCAAATTGAAGAAATTTCGAATGGAAATCATCCAAATAAATAATTTTTTATTGTATATTCAAAAAATTTGAAAGTCTTATTTTAAAGATATCGCGTGATTCAAATATTGTATTTTCAAATATCTTATATTTAATGAGAAAAGGGGAAAAAGGGGAAGTTTTTTAAGAATAGTGGAAAAAAGGGTAAACTAAGAAAAAAGGGGAAGACTGTGCACCCTGATAGACCAAGAGCTCATGACATAAATGATGTAACCATCGGAAAAAGGAATATTTTTCACCTGGCAGGTTCTCTTTACTCTGACGAACGTAAAAATGTGTGCCTTAAAAGTCAGAGTGGAAGAGGTAAGCGGTGGCGACCTGGCAAAGGTGCGAATTTTCATGGTAAATTGCAGTGGCTCGGATGAGCTTGAAAATTTGTATACATGTAGAAGATGACATATAAAGTGCACCTGTGAATATTGAGGCACTTATCTTGATTGAAAAGTGCTTAAAGGCACCTGCAAAG
>CAKNWT010323192.1:0-10142 GCA_932066315.1 Andricus coriarius
AACAAATCTTTTTTCCCCCTCGAAAATAAAAAGTTTTTATTCCAGACATTTTTTCCGTAGGATGCGTATTTTTTGAGATATTTCGTTGTCTCAAGTTAAAAAAAACACCCTGTATTTAGAGCAGACTAGTTTTGTATAATTTTTTCAATTTAAATAATGTATCATTTTAATATTTCTACTTAAGGTATTTAGGTTTACACATTTCAAGTTTCAATTTAAAAATTGGTTTGATTTTTTCTGAATACTTTTATTGGTAAAATTGTAACTTACTCTAGTCTGAGAAATTCATCGGCTTTCAATTCTTTTAATTCAAAAATATTGTCATCATTCCTCAATCGAAAATTCGACTTTCGATGCCTGTGGAGTGGGTAGAAAATTGAGTTTTCTACCCTAGGGTAGAAAACTCGATTGTCGACCCGCTCCACAGGCATCTCAAGATGAATTTCGATTATCGATATAATGAAAAATTGTATGTATGAGTCGGGTCGAGGTAACGATTTCACGGAATATATTATTTCGTTGCAATTCGGTCAATATTAATTAACAATTAAAAATCTTAACTTCAATTGAAATAATTAGTTTACTCTTTGAGTAAAACTAATTTCTTAAAACAATAAAAACTAGCAATTTAAATTACTTTTTGTTTCTCGTACGTGAAGGAAGTTTAAATTGGTAGAGAAGCGAACTTATGGTTTTTAATCAAAGATCATAAAATGTAAAAGTATGTACTGCTTTATCAGGGTGTTTACTCAAATTCTAAAAAAAATCCCTGACAATTCCAGGGTTTTTCCAGGTATCTCTAGATTTTTCCACGTATACTTTTTCTTAATAAGTAGCCATTCAAGTATTTAGTATCGCATATTTTAAAGCAATTCTGACCGCATACCCTTTTAAAGTATTACATAATACTTGAATAACCCCTTTAATTATCCATCTGATTCTGGTTAAACTGTAGATAACTATGTTTATTTAAAAAAATAAGAAAATTCAGTGCATATTTAATATATTAACATTTTTAATTAAATAAATTTGCCTGATTATGAAACCAGTACTATAAATTTACTTTTGTAGGTGAAAGAATATCATTTAATTTAATATATTATAATTTTTAAAACAAATTTAAGCACGCTCGACAAAATTTCCTGACTTTCGCAGACCAACGAAATGCCCTGACATTTCCACGTTTTCCAGGCGCGTCGACACCCTGCATATGAATCACGAATTAAAATTAAAAAACGCTTCACATTAAAGTTGTTAGGTTATTTCAAAACAGAAAACATTAAAGCCTTCAAATTATAAATATCCCAGTTTCGACATCTTACATCTAAATAGCATTGAAACTAGAATATTTCTTCAAATAAAAGAATCCCTACGTGGACGCTTTAAAATTAAATTAAAAGCATCTTAATAAAAGTTGAGAACCTGACAATATACCTATTTAACTTCAATTATTTCAAACACTGCATACATAATTAATTTAAATGGTCCACGAATGATTTAACAATAATTATTTTTAAATACACAATTTTTAAACTAGAAACTAATATTTTGGGATTGCATTACTTTCAAAAGTAAACCATTTTATTTTCTACATTTTAAATGTAGTAACCATGAATTAAAAAAAAAGTTCAATTTTTGTTGATTTTTATCATCCTGAACTTATTAAATTTGAATATTTTTAAATTTTAGAAGCTTTTAAAAAGTGGAAGGTTTTAATTTCACAGGGCTTTGCAAATTTTGATAGAGACTAAACTTTGTTAACTTCCCTAATTAATTTCTAATTATATAATCATTGAACACACAAAACTTCCAGAGTTACTTTGGAATTCATCAATTTTCGCTGACTCGTGCTCGGAGTTGAACATTTCAATTAACTTGGGCTGCAAGCTTGATCATTCACTTAAATACAGCTGACTTAATCAACCCTAACACGAACTTACACTTTATCCAAATTTACTTATGACGAAATCATTCTTAAAAATGTATAAAAAATTACCACTTTATTAATCATTAGCCAAAATTAAATTTCAAATAATCCCAGAAAATATTACAAGCTTTTGTAATCTCCATACATTTTATGCCCCAGAATGTGTTTCCGACCTAGAAAATATAACGAACACCAATACAACATTTGCATTCAAAGCTTTATGGCCACTAATTAGAAAAACATCTTGACAGACGCCAAAGAGGACGGAGATTAATGAGTAGGGCTGTCATAGACTAATTTACTTGAAAAGTGACCTATTTAAACCGAAAAAGTGACCTATTTAAGCCGAAAAAGTGACCAAAAGTGAGTAACATTCTTTTTAATTCAAAAAAATCCAAAAGAATTTGATGAAATTTATAAGAATCCAGGCGAATCTTGACGAATTCAGGATAAGCTCAAAAAATAAAATCATGAATTAACTAAAGCTAGAGTGCATTTAAAGAAAATGAGAAGGACTCAATGAAATTCATAAAAATTCAAGATGAATTAGAAAAAAAAATCCAAAATATTCTACTGATTTCAGTAAAATTGGAATTAATTTAGAAGAATTCAAGTGAATTCAAAATATTTCAGCGAGAATGATGAAAATCAAGTGAATTTTAAAGAATTAAAAACAATCTAAACGAATTCAGAATGAATTAATAAGAATTCAGAGTGAATTGAAAATTAATTCAAATAAGTTGAAAAAAATTCAAGAGATCTAAAATATTCCACTGATTTGGTCAAATTGGCGTGAATTGACAAAAATTTAAAAAATAAAAAAATTACCATTGATTTGAGTAAAATGAGAGTAAACAGAATATTGGGGGAATTGAATAGAATTTAAGTGATTTGAAAATTAAAAAAAAAACAAGGAATTGAATAAAATTCCAGTTTTTTGTAAACGATACAAAATATTTAAAAAGTTCACTAAATTCATTACGATTGGAATGAATTAAGCAAAATTCATGGTAATTCAAAAAAATTGGATGAAATGCCTAATAATTCAAAGTGAGAAGACTTGGGGGTTAATTAAAAAAAACTTATAACAAAAATGCAATGAATTGAGTACAATTGAGCAAATTTGAAAGAATTCGAGTGAATTTAAAACAATTGAGGGTAAATTAAACCAATTCAGGAGAATTTCAAATAATTCAAAATAATTTCAAAGAATTCAGGATAAATTAGTAAGAGTTAAGGGTGAATTTTAAATGAATAAAAATGAATTGCAAAAATGTAAAAAAAATCCATAATATACGACTGATTTCAGTCAAATTAGAATGCATTTAGAATAATTTAAGGGAATTCGACCACATTCATAGGAAATCAAGATAGATTAAACATAATTCAAGTGAATAGAATCGAATTTTTTAAATCCAAAAAAATGCCATTGAATTAAGATAAATGGAATTGAATGTAATTAGTGAATCAAGAATCTGGTAAAATCCATAAGCAATTAAGGTGAATTTAAAAGTCTTCAGGTCGAATAAAAAAAATTGATAATCCAAAAAAGATCCATTGAATTCAGTGTGGCAGCCCTGTTAATAAGACGAAGAGTATCCGAATTTACAAAAAAACTTTTCCCTTCCAGACTAGGAAAAGATGAATCAAAATATGATGCAATTAAAACAAATCAATACTAAAGATGTAAAAAAAATAAAAAAATGAAAGTATGAATCAAATATTTACCTGGTTCAAATTTCAATGCCATTTAGCAACAAACAGCAGCCACTACACTAGTTTTCTATAGTTTTCTACTCCGGTTCCAAAAATACCCAGGATCGTAAAATCGTTGCCCTCGCCTCTCTTCGTTTCCGGCTTAAACTTCTAGTATAAAAATAATTAACACATCCCACGAAGCTGCAGCACGGATTCAATTCCATCCTTCAAGTCTGATATGAACTGTCGATTACCACTTGTTTACTTCATTTACAAATACTCGTTATCATTCAATTTAATTTAAAAATCAAATTTTTAATACCTTCTCTATTAATCGAAAATATAAATAACAATCTTTCTGCGTCACTATGTAACCCTAAAATTTAACCCTTCACTAACTTGATTTAAAAGCCCCTTAAATCGTTTAAACATAATATTTCACTTCTAATCAGCATCAACGTACACAAATTATTGAACCAACAAACCACTAACTAATTATTAATCTCGAAAGGATACATTGAGTATTGCCGACGTTGATAAAGCCAATTCAAGCGTGCAACAAACTGGCAATCTGCCAGTGAACGTCACGTATCTGATTCTGAGCAATTAATTAGAGATTTTGAAACGAGTTGATGAGTTCTTCTATTGTATCATTTGACACTTTACTGTTGTAAAACACTTTTCAATTTACGGACGAAATTCACTTGTTATTTGCAACTGTGGGTCATTCATTACGATTATAATTTTGTTTAAATTATTTATTATTATTAGGGCTGGATTTCAGATATAATTTAAAATCGATTCGAAGGTAATTAAGGGTAGAGACAACTAGGAACAACTAGGGACGACGTCGTTCCATCCCAGTCACTGACCAGAGACTGAATGTATTGCGGAGAGAGTTAAAGCACAAAATGTAGAGAGAAATGCTGGGGAGTCACCCCTTACTTTCCTGGGGAGGGATTCGAGGGGATTGGTAAAATCTCGTCGGGGTTCGAGGCTTCTGCGCACTAGTGCCCTAGTAACACACCCCCATGGACCAGGGAAAGTTTCGACCCGCCCTTAAGTTCAAACAATTATAGTAATTTACATTTTGAATAACGATTTTACAGAAATAGCTATTGCTATGGTAAACTCCAAATTTTATTCCGAAATTTTGTAATTCAAACGCTCAATCATTTACAAACAACACAATTTTTAATTCATAACATTTACCAATTGAATACTTCAAATATTTCTAATAAAAAAAATATAAATCCACGATATCATTTCCTATGCTCTAAAGTCTAAATTGAATAATGAATGAATAAATTTGTAAATGTTCAAAATTATATCATTTTAAGAAATTGGAAGTTAGAAACAATAACAAATTGAACGATAACAATTTTTTTAACTGAACACTGTTTAAATTAGAAGTTAAATTATTTTAACTCAACATTTTTTCTTGTTCAATTAATGAAATCATAGCCCACAGCCAATAAGACTTCAAGTCTATTTAAATCAATAAATGTTCAAAGTTTAATTTTAGAAAACAATATTTAGCAACGACATTAAGGGCATGCACCAGAGTGTCACGTGACCAAATACATGGTTTATATTCGGCAAATTTATAATTCGAACAATTTAAATATTGTGTTGAAATTTTGGGAATTGGTTCAAAATATATAAGGACACGTTTCTCTGGCCCATTTGAGTATTTATTTTCTTTGAATAGTGCAATTGTATTAATTTTCAATTGGAAATATAAGTGAGGACAGGGCTTTCGAGCCCTAGCTAAAATGGAATTAATAAAATTGCGTTATTTAAAGAAAATAAAAATTCAAATGGGCCAGACAGACGTGCCCTTGTATATTTTGAACGAAATCTCAAAATTGCAACACAATATAGTATTCGTTTTTTTAAATTATAAAGCCACCGAATATAATAACACGTAATAATTGACTTGAAGGAATGTACCGGAGTGTCACTTGACCAATTACATAGTATTATATTCGGTGGATTTATAATTTGAAAAATTGAAATATTGTGTTGAAATTTTGGGAAATGGTTGTAAATATATAAGACCACGTCTGGCTGGTCCATTTGAGTTTTTATTCGTTACATTCTTGATTAAAAATTAATAAAATTGCACTTTTTAAACAAAATAAAAACTTAAATGGACCATACAGGCGTACCCATATATATTATGAACCATTTCCCAAAATTCCAGAACAATACATTTTTCAAATTATAAGCCCACTGAAACATAATAATGTTACATTCAGATCATATTTATTAAATAAAAAATGCTAGTTTTAAAATGTTCAAATCCTTCTTTAAAATTCTAAAATGAAACAAGTTCGAGAGTGATTTTACACCCATCGCTACAGGATCATTTCTGGTGAAGCAAGGTTTCACTCCCCAATGGTTTGAAATGTGTTTTGGCGGTTTTCGGTTTGGACAGGAAGAGAAACTCGATATACGGTTGAAGGGTAGATTGATAGCACGATTTGATAGCACTGTTTAGTGCAATTTTTCATAGCTCTTGTGTCAGAAAAAGAAGCTGAAGAAAAAACCCAAAGAAAGAAACATTATTACTCGTCCCCTTTTTACATACGACATTATAGACTATACAGAATATATATAGTCGCACCACAGGAGAGTTTCGACCGAAACTTCCACCCCTATTATACTATCTGATTTCGACACGTTAAAGAGCTGTTGTTACGTTCAACCCTCGATAATTGGGATATCTACCGTGGAATTACGACAAACGCTTTTCAAGAACAGAATTAACGAGATTGTATACACGCACATACATAAATCGTGCTCAATTAATGCTTGTGAACCACTGACTCGACCTGATTGTCTTTGAATAAGGTGCGGATTGCTCAAAATATAAATTCTATAGCGTACACATGAATAAAAATTAAAGGTCTTAATATCAAAGCTTTAGAAACAATTTTGAATAAATTTAAATACTGTACTCAAATAACATATTGTTCCACTCCGTATAATTCTATGCAAAACATATCGTTTGTCCATTCTTTAGTTTAATTAATCCTAGGGTCTTTAACATTTTTTAAATTTCTTTTTTTCTATCTATAAATAATTGAAAACTGGGGAAAATGTTTTGTCGCAAAGCATTCAATATTCTTATTTATTGATTAGAATCGAAGTGTTCCAACATTTTTTATTCAATTCAGAAAAGCTTGAATTGATAGATATTTTTTTGTTTACCTATACCGTTATGTGTTCAGTTTTTTCGGAAATAAAGTAACTGTATTATAAAGACGAAAATTGTGTAATTCCAATTTTTGGTTGATTCAAAACTTTTGTTTAATCGAATAATTGTTTTCATTTCCACAAAAGATTAATAATTTATCTAATATTTTTATAAAATAATACTTTAAAATACGTTACGACTGAACTAAGAATTAAATGGTGTATCTCGAGAAAAAATTTGTATAGTGGGGGAAAACTACATAATTCAACCAAAAACTATAAACATTGGTTTTTTCAGAAAATTATTAATTTTTTCTTCGAATTTTGACAATTATCTATAAAAAGGAATGTTTGAATTCCGTTCAAATGAAAAAGAAAATTATGAGTACTCTTTTAATTATTTTTCAGGGAGGTTCGAATCGATTCCTTAAATATGAATATTGTTGCATTTGTATAATCTTTTTAATTTCAAAAACTTATTCGAATGAAGAATATTAATTGAAATATATATGCTAATAGTTCTAAAATCTCGACTTGTACAAATTAGAATCTTCACAAAGTTGTTGAAACCTAAATATTATTCTTAATTACATTATTTGTAAAATTTTTACATAAAAATTGTATTTCCAATCTATTTTTGATTCGAGCCCATTTATATATTTTTCATATCATTATTCATCGTTTCGGTACACATTGATTAATTCCATAATATGTGACGTAGATATATTTTTTTATTCGGTTTTTAATTTAAAATAGAAAATATGGTAAAAAAAGAACATTTGAATTCAACTAAATTTTGTTTCTAAATCATATAACATATAACCATTTGGTCTCATAACAACGGATTTTTTCACTAGGTGCCTTCTCTTGTTAGGTTTGAGTATCAATTTTCGGTACTCCAATATTTCAATACAAAAATTAATTTCAAACTTTTTTTCAAAATCTTTCATGTTTCTTGCAATTACTATTCTCTTTATCTATTTTTGGTTGTCTCCAAATTAAAATTTAAACGTATAAAAAGTAATTTATCATTGGAATAATTTTTCTTGGAATTACCATGATGTCAAATAAGTTTTTCTTTTAAAACTTTCAACAACCAATTTGCAATATTATTGCCTCGAAGTTTTTTAATTCAAAAGCGTTTTAACTTTTGGAAATTAATCATTCTTCCAATTTAAATTTTAAATCGTTTCTCCACTCAACTTTGGATTTCGACAATGTTTCTGAAATTTAAGTTGAATTCAAATTTGAAAATTACCTCCCTGTTGAAATTTTATCTGCAATTTTCAAATCTTCCTTCAAAATAAAAATGTCGAAAACGTTTATTTCTGGGTTGTGTCTAGCTTATTTTCGAAACCCTTTAAATTTGAATTTACCTTAAATTCGTGATTATTCTTCCTCTTGGAATTTTGCTTGCATATTTTAAAAATCCTCGCCCGAACTCAAAACATCACAAATGTTCATTTAATAATATAAACATTATGATTTATCATTGATTCAACTTTACTAGAAATTACCATATCAATGATAAATTAGCTTTCCTTCTGAATAGTTCTAACGAAGAATTTGAAATAAACATGACCTAGAATCTTTTTTATTGCAAAAATTTGAAACATCAATTAATACCTTATTTCTTGCCAATTTGCATTTTAAATCATTTTTCAATCTAATTTTTCAAGATGAGCCCAGTTATTTGGGCAATATTATGTGGAATTCATTTTTAAACCCCTTTAAATTGAAATGGAATCTAAATTTGTTATTTTCCATGTGTTTTTCAGATTTCAACATTTTTCCCCATTCTTTTTTGAAATCATCCTCTTTAACCAAATTTATCATATAAAAAATAAATTTATAACATCTAATAACAAAACACACACAACATTATTTCTGACTTACCAATAAATTCAGCATCTCAATGAAGATTTCTTTCTTCAATAAAAAAAATCTTCAAACCTCTACTGTCCGATTCTGGCTTAAGCCCGACAGTCGCGAATTTTCCCGCCTCTTTTTTCAAACGTTACTATATCACAAGACGGTTTTTATGGTGTAATAAAATCAAAAGTGGAAGGACGACGACGCCTCTTTTTTGCGACGACAGGTGAATCGGGATTCCATTGGAATCGGGTCGTTGGTTTGCAATCTGGATAGAAGGATCCAGGACAATAAAAATCCATCCTTTTTCGGGAAAAGGCGGACAAAGGCACGGAAGTGAATGGACCCTCTGGAAAAAACTTCCCCAGAGAAACTTCCATCAGGACGGAGGACCTTCCAAAAATCGCACTTGGCTCTACCTCCATTTCTATACTAACTTTACAACTTTATAAATAATTAAACTCTATTCTCTAAATTAACTCAAGGCCCGCTATTTTTATTGTCAAAAATTATGCACTTGGACGGCAATTTAAGGCACCTAGGACACTCCATGCACGACAGCCATTTCACAAAAAACCCTTGCAAAAATATTTTCAAAATTAGAGATATAACTTCAAAAAAACAAATACGGTTCTGATTAAAACTTAAATGCAACTTCCAATTAAAACTAAAAATTTTGTTCAAGGATAAGAAAATAAAATAAAAAGCACTTCCTCCCTTTTGACGCAATTCGACTTAGAGCTGGAAACTTGAGTTTGAACTACAATTTTTTGTCGAGGGATGTATAAAATAAAAAATAAAAACACTTCCTCTCCTTGGAATAGGTATCAATTTGAAATAAATGAAATAAAACACAAGGAAAAATGATGGAAATTGGTGGAGGAATTTTTCGAACAGAAGTTGAACTTGTGAGAGATTTTGAGATGGGGTTACAAGGGATGATCGCGAGGGTAGAGAGGACGAGGATGTTACCCCGACGGCTGTCGCCAAAGAAGTGACGCGTATGTGGCCTTGCGTGTGGCACCCAGGACAACGCCGCGAGTTGCGCGCGCTTTGGTCCTTTCAGAGGGTGAGCGATCGCGATTTCGATTGGTCGCCGGACAGGCCATAACAATAATAAAGGATCCCTAACCCCCTTCCTGGTAGAATCAACCCCCTCCGCCAAGAAGAGAGAGAACATCCCCTATGCCTCGAAACATTACGCGACATCGAGCCTTCCGTCGCTTAAAGCACCCCCTTCCTATCTAAGGGAGGAACACGAACCTGGGGATACATAATTGAAGAGTCCGATGGTCCGGATCTCGAATTTCGAAGGTGGAAACAGAGGTAGAATCGGTAATTAGAGCGCTTGGGTGTTTGTGATAAAAGCGGGTGGGTGTTGATTTTAACGAGGATTCGTAGCTGGACAAAAAAGTAAAGTAGTTCTTGGGGAGGAAAATAAAGC
>CAKNWT010323200.1:0-12748 GCA_932066315.1 Andricus coriarius
AAAAATTTTCTTAAGTTTTAAGAGAATACTTAAAAAGATTTAAAAACATTTGAAAAGATTTCAAAAATTGTCCGGAAGGAATCTGGAAGATTTCAAAGTAGTTTTTTTAATATTGCAGGATGTTTAAAAATAAGTTAAGAAATATTCTAATCATCTTAAAAGATACTTCAAAGTTTCAAAAAAATTCCAGAATTAATTTGAATCTTGAGAATATTTCAAAAAATTTGAACAATACGTAGATTTTTTTAGATTTTGAAAAAAAATTTAAAAGCTTTTTAAGAATGTCGAAATATTTCAAGAAATGAAAAAAAAATTTTTTTTTTTTAAATACATTTCATTAGAAAAGTGAGAAAGATTTGAACAAATTTAAAATTATTTCCTAAATTTCTAAAATTTCGAAGCAAAATTTTTCAATTTCGCAGGAATAAAAAACTTATAAAAGAGTCGAGAAAGTTTAACAGATATTTTTAAATTTTTGAAAAGATTCAAAAATAATTTGAAACTTGAAAAGAATTCAAATAATTTTTTTAATCTAGATTTCTAAAAGGTTTCTAAAGAATAAACAAATTTTCTTCAGATTCCTGGAAAATTTTCCCATGATTTTTGGTTTTAAAAAATCCGTTTTAAGAGAAGATTTAACTTGATTTCAAAACCTTTAGAAAGATTTAAAAAAATTTCGGAAAGGAATCTGAAAGGTTTTGAGGTAGTTTTTCAATTTTGCAGGATTTTTACAAATAATTTGGGAAACATTCGAATCATTTTAAAGGACATTTAAAAGTTTCGAAAAAATTCTAGAATTAATTTAAATCTTGAGAATATTTCAAACAATGGTAAACAAAATGTAGATTTTTGAAGATTGCGAAATAAAATTTTGAAGCATTTTAAGGATTTTGAAAGGTTTTAAGCAAACACAATGTTTTTTAAGACTCCTGAGAAAATTTTTAATAATTTGATTCAAAATATTTTAACATTTAAAAAGATTTCTGAAAATTTATAAAATATTTTTAAATTTCTTCCAAACTTCTAAAAGTTTTCTTTATCTTCTCTAATTTCGAAATAGTTATTCAAATTTTTATCATTAAAAAAAAAAATTATTTTTCCCTGAAAGTGAAAAATGACACGCGCGCATGGCGCGCGATTGGTGATGCTAGTTATTAAAGAAATATGAGGCCCGTTGCCGTTGAAAAGAAAAATGAAGTAATTTATCGATTGAAACGAGAACTGCGGAATTCGACAATCTTTAGATTTCGAATCTTCTTGTGAAGATTGGCAATTTTTCCCAGGCGTAGATAGTCCAGGACGTGTTCCCGGAGTTCGCACAGCAATGGATGTTGTTCGAGACCTGGAAGCTTTTCTGATGTGCATTGGTGTTCCAAGGATCCAGCGGCCGCTACAGGCGGAGGCAGCGTAGGCGGCCGCCCCCGGGCGCAAAGGACGAGGGGCGGCCGCTTAAGCAATACTTTTCATATAATTAATGACAGGGATAAGAATTTTAAAGTTTTGTTAAATTAGATTCTAGGAGAGTCTAAAATCTGAACAACATGAGTCCATTATAATACAAGGCGCGACAGCTTAACAAGAACGTTTTATATATTTATTGACAAGAACGAAAATTCTAAAGTTTCTGAAATCAGATTCTAGGAAAATCTAAAGTTTAGATTTAATTAGTTAATTATACATTTCTGACAATAAAACTAATTTAGCAAGTGTAGGCATCGACAATAAAGTTGACCCCCCTCTCAAACTGCAATGCTGCTAGAGCAATAAAATTAGTGGTACTTAGTGCAGGTATCAGCAGCACAAGTTTCTTATGGTTAATTGCTGTTGGCAAGCGATACATAATTATGGAGACAACAATTAGCTAGACCCCCAGTGGAAAGTTACCATAGAAAAGATAGAGGAAAAGCAATCCCTCCTCCATGGTTCACGAAAACAGACCTACAAGTCCAAGTGGCTATAAGTTGAAGCACTTGTTCATTAAGAACAACATTTTTCTGAAGTTCACATCGTGTGTGAAAAAAGTTTGAATATTTTGAGATGGCTGATCACAAAGCGAAACGCCTCTCAGGTGCTCAATATCGCAAGCGAAAAGCTGAAAGCAATGAAGAAAACAAAAAAAAATTTCATAATTTAAATATTTAAAAAAAAGTAGTGATATACAAGTGATTTCTCTGGCTGTAAGTGATGAAGTTGCAGAAGCTGTTGCGCAAGTCCAGGAACATGAAAATAAGGTATGTTTTCAAGAAAACTATAGTGATTTTATATTTGCACTTAGTTACCATTTCCAAAAGTTGAAAATGACTGAGCCAGTTTTTTAAGATGTTAGAGTTCCTTTATATTTATAATGTAAGCTTGACCATTTTTTTCTTATAAGAACACTAAACTTGGTGCAAAAAGTATTAAAGTTTCAAATAATGATTTTACTCACATGATTGAAAAAATTTAAGATGATAATACTTTTATAAATATTATTAAAATTTATTCAGATATGATAAATAATGAAGTTTTACAATATCTGTAAAATTTACACGTTTTTTTAATTTCCTAAGTTTCTCCTAAGTTTCTGGGTCGCTAATATTTCAGTAGCTGGAGACATTGTACTCAGACTTATACTCGAAAATTAATTTTACAAAAATTATGAAAGTACATAAAACTTCTAAAATTAAATATTATGTAAAAAAATCAACTTGGTATATATAGTATAATAAGTAACTGAAGTTTGTTACCACTACAAAGCACGTCTCCTTATCCTTAAAAACGAACTTGGATAAAAACGCTAAATCGATTTATTTTTAGAAATTTTATTGATAACAAAATTTTTCGAAGTCCTTAGAAATATTTTGGTTTAAAAAAACTTTTTAATGTTACTCTCATCTTGGTTTTTTGCCATTTGAAGCATTTTTTACCATCAACAAAATTCAATTTTTTTCTAAATATTCACATAATTCTCAGTTTTTGGGACTGGGACGTTTTTCGAGCCTCTCTTGGTCAGCTGTACTTCGCCGCGTACCCATCTTTTCATTTATACATTTTTCAAGAAAATTTGTACTTTCTGTGTGCTTACAAATTTGTCTATAACAATATATTTCTGAGTATTCAGAAACGCGGACGCGAATGCGGACGCGGCTATGAACAGCTGAAAATGTGAAACTCGAAAAACCGTCGAAGTCCCATCTTGAGAATTGTGTATTTTCAGAAAAAATAATTAAAATTTTTTAATGGAAAAATCTGGTTGAAATAGTCTGAAATGGCTAAAAACAAAAGATGAGAGCAACATTAAAAATTAATTTATAACAATATATTTCTAAGTAGTGAGAGATAGAATTACTGCAGTCGTGTTATTGGTCCTATACCGGGTAGGCATCGGGTGTATCGGGTAGCTACCCGGTATCTACCGCTCTAGCCTAGCGGCAAGTGTCAAATTGGGTAGGATTTAAAATTTCCCGCCTGCTTTCCGCCGAGCGGTACATAATACCGGGTAGCTATGGGGAAACCCCGCCTTTACGATGCTAGTAAGTTAAGGTTAGGTTAGGAAATAATCAGGTGGTCCTTTCGGTACTGTCAACAAAATACTGTCAAGAAAATGAGCATACACGACAAAAGTGATTAATTTTTGCACGATGAAAGCATAACTTCGTTATTCGTGCAGCTAGATTATCTCTTTGTAGTTTCTGCTGGACCAAGGTAGGCGTCTTTTAATATTTTATTATTGCACGTGATTTCAAGAAATTTCAAAGAATTTCAAGGGATTTTAGACGTCAAGAGATTTCAAAGAGTTTTCAGGAATCGCAAAGTATTCTGTAAGATAGTAGAGATTTTCGAAGAATTTCCGAATATTTCAAGATACTTTACAGCACTTCAAAAATGATTGAAAGTAACTTTAAAATATTTCAATAGATTTCATGGGATTTTTATGGATTTTTAACGATTTTTAAACATTTTTCAATGGCTTTCAAGAAATTTCTACAAATCTCGAAATATTTATAAAGATTTTAAGTATTGTCGAAGTATTTCAAAACATTTCAAGGGATATCACAAGGTTTTTAGACATTTCTGAAGATTTTAAGGAATTTCAGAGGATTTCTAGGAATCGCAAAATATTTTAAGAGGTTTGAACAAATTTTAAATAAAATGTACATTTTTGAAGATTTCGAAAAAAAATTTACAAGCTTTTTCAGAATTTTGAAAGGCTTAAAGAAAATAAACAAAATTTTCCTAAAATTCCAGGAAAATTTCAAATTATTTTTTATGTTGAAAAATGAATTTTAAAATAAAATTTAAAAGGATTTCAAAACATTGCACATGATTTCCAAAATTTTCGAAAAAGTATCGCGAAGATTTTAAGGCGATTTTTTTTATTTTGCGAGTTTTTTTTTAATTTGAGGAAAAATTTGAATTATTTTGAAAAACATGTAAAAGTTTTAAAGAAATCTAAGAAATAATTAAACATTCTAAAAGATTTCAACAAATTCAAACCAAAATTTATATTCTTTAAGATTTTGAAAGGTTTCAAGAAAATAAATAAATGTTCTTGAGATTCCTAAGAGAATTTAAAATAATTGCTCGTTTTGAAAAATAATTTTTAAGATAATATTTACCGTAAATACCCGCGAATAAGCCGCACTTTTTTTTTAGCTTGAATACCGGGATGCATCTTATATGCGTGTAAATACGGTTAGAAAGATTTCAAAAAATTGCAACAGGTTTTGAAATTTATCGAAAAAGAATTTAGAAGATTTTAAGGTAATTTTTTTTATTTTGCGGGATTTAGGAACAATTTAAGGAAAAATTCGAATCATTGTAAAAAATATGTGACGTTTTGAAACAATTTCAAAAATAATAAAAAATTTGAAGATTTCAAAAAATTTCAAAAGATTTACCAAAATTATCGAAAAAGAATCTTGAAAGATGTCAAGGCCATTTTTTTAATTTTGCGGAATTTTTATAAAATTTTACAAGAAATTCGAGTTAAATTAATAGATATGTACAAGGTTCAGAAGTTTTAAAAAGATAAAAAAATAATTTGTTTACAATAATTTGTCTCTGAAGTGATTTCGAGCCCTAAAGATGTGAAATATTTTATAGATTTGAATATATTAAACGAATCTATTGATTTTTCAGGAAAGATATTATAGAAATTTGTTTATTCTGCAGATTTTTTCCAAATTTCAGGAAAAATTCGAATAATTTTAAAATATATGTAGAAGTCTTTAAAACATTTTACAAATAATAAAAAATTTCTGAAAATTTGAAACAAAATGTAGATTTTTGAAGTTTTCGAAATAAAATTTTGAAATCTTGTAAAGATTTTGAAAGATTTTAAGATAATAACAAAAATCTGAAAATTCCTGGAAATATTTAAAGTGATTATTTATTTAAAAAAATTAAGATTAAGAGAATATTTAAAAAGGTTTTAAAACAAAATATTTCCCAAAATGTCAAAAATTGAATCCGAAAGATATTAAAACAATTTTAGGAATAATGGAGTCAGTTTAAAAAATATTTAGGAATTTCGGAATTTTTAAGAGATTAAAAATATTTTAAAACTTGGAAAGATTTTCAAAGATTTATAAAATATTCTTAAATTTTTTCCAATCGTTAAAATATCTTAAATATCTTTTGAAATACTCATATTTTTCCTCAAATTTGCTTAATTCCTATAAAACAGAATAAAATTTCGAAGAAAGTTTCTAGATACATTTTTGACATAGCTGAAATTTTCACAAATCTTTTAGAATTTTCTCGAGAAGCGTAGGAAAATTATATTTATATAACCTTAAAGCAAATAAATAAAGAAAACAACAAAAAATAAATATTCGAAATTTTTATTTTGTATTAAAAAAAAATTTTTTCCTTCGAAATATAATTTGCCTAATTTTTTAAAATTCAGGACTAGAAAATCTTTTTTGGTTGCAAATTTAACAATTTTCTTGAAAATTCTTCTTTTTTGTTCGAAAATGCAATTATATTTATCAGGTTTAGAAGTTTTCAAAAGATTAAAAGTAGTAATTTTTTTTTATTTTTCAAATAATTTTAAACAAAATGTAGATTTTGGAAAATTTTGAAAACAAATTTAGAAGCTTTTCAAGAAGTTTGAAAGGTTTCAAGAGAATACAGAAATGTTGTTATCCTTCCAGGGAAATTTTTAATGCTTTTTATTTTCGAAAAATTAATTTCAAAAAATGTCTGAAAGTGGGATGATTGAAAAATCCCGAAAAATAAAATTGTAGACACTGTAAAATTCATGAAAGAGAAAATATTTGAAATAGTGAATTCCCGAAATTATAAAATTTCCAATAATTAAAAATTCCCAAATTGGAAAATTCTGGAATAATAAACTTCCTGCCAGTTATTTAGAATTTAAAAATTGTTCCAGAAATTAATAAAAAGTAAAGGTAATAAATACAATAAAAAAAGTATGTTGATCAAATAAAAATGTAAATTCTATGTATTATTTAAGAATTTTCTAATTGTTTAGATCCGGGAATTTTCCTATTAGCAATTTTACAATGTCGATAATATTAAAAACTTTTTATTTCGAATATTTTCTTTTTCGTAAATTTTCCAGCGAGACTTTTATTTTTCAGGTTTTTTCAGCCATTTAAAAATGTCGAGAAAAAAAATCTGGGAGATTTGAATGCAATTTTTGTTATTTCAAACTATTTTTAAAAATTGTAGGAAAAATTCAAATCGGTTTAAAACACATTCGGAAATTTTACGTTACGCTGAAATTTTCCGTCGAAAATTGGAATTTTCAAACAAAAATCATTATAATTTAAATAAGATTTAGAATCCTCTAATAATTTCCGATTTTTTTTCGTCGGAAATTGGTATTTTCAATTAGAAAACTTTAATTAGATTTTGAACAATTTTAGGTTAACATTTTTCGCGGGAAAAAGGTAATTTTAAACAAAAAACATTAGGTTTAAAAGAAGATTTACCATCTTGAAATTTTTTTCTCATGTTAGTGTTTTTGGTCTGAATTATGTTATATAATAGATACTATGAAATAGACAAATTTTGTAACAATATTAATTTTATATTTAAATTTAGAAATTACATATGACAAAGAAAATAATAATGGCGCGCGTTTTTTCTTTTCTAGTTGCAAAAAAAAGTTTTTTTTTTTAAATTTAAAGTTCATGCAATATGCGAAAAAAGAATCTTTTAAGAACGGAATCAAAAAAAAATTGGTTGGCGAGACCCCTAAATATATATTTTTAATGTTATAAAAAAATCTGGGTGATGTATTTCGCTAGAAATAAAAGAATGGATTTATTTTAAAATAAAATAATCCATTGAAAACGGCAATTAAAATAAAAGAAACCATTTTTGGGGAGCCGTTTCAGAAAAAATAAATATAAAGCCTTTTTTGACCACCCTAAAAATTTTGTTATTTTTAAAAAATCATGCCACTATTTTGCTACTATTTTGCAAAATATATGCCACTATTGGAACTATTTTTTGCCTCTGAAGTGATATCGAGCCCTGAAGATGTGAAATATTTTATAGATTTAAATATATTAAAAGAATCTATTAATTTTGTAGGAAAGATATTTTGGAAAGTGTCGAAAAAAGCGCTGATAGTATATCGATGGGAGATCTAATCGATAATGCGATAAGGGGAAATGGAGCCTGTTCGCTTTTACCAACTCAGGCAATGTTTTCTTTACTTATACCAGGATCTTTCACGTCTGGTAATATGAATAGTGCATTCAATTTCCCCTCCTGGCTTGGAAGAAACTGGACACGAAATAAAGTGGACAGGCTGGTCATTAATAATCCTTAATTATTATAGAATAATAGTAATTGAAAGTGTTACTTAATAACATTCTAAAATTATTTTCTGTTTCACAAACTTCACAACCCTTCCCCTTTTCCCCTTTTGTCAAGAAACTTCCCCTTTTTCTCGCTTATATTTTTGGTTCGAAATTCATATCTACCAGTAAAAAATTCTATTTGTTAGAAGATTAAACAATTTTGTTGAAAATTAATTTTTGTTGTTGTGAAAATTCATTTTTTTATTAAATCTTTAATTTAGAAGGTACCTTTTTTTGGTAGAAAATTAGGCTACTTTGTTAAACATTAATTTTATTGGTTGACGATTTAACTATTTTGTTATAAAATGTTTTTTTTAGTTCAAAATTACTTTTTAAAATCAAAATTTTTTTTTCTTAACTGCAAATTTAATTATTCCATTATTGCTTGAAAATTTATTGTTCCTAGTTGAAAATTGTGGTATTTTGTTCTAAATTTATATTTTTTGTTAGAAAATTTATCTATCTTTGTTGAAAATTTATATTTTGGGGTAGAAAATTCGTCTTTTTCGCTTGAAAACTCAGCAGTCTGGTTGAAATGTTTTTTCTTTCAGGGCTGAACATTTTTTCTTGGTTGTAAATTTAACTCTTTTATTTCAAATTCGTATTTTTTGTTTTGAAAATTCATCTCTTGGTAGAAATGTCTTCTTTTTTGGTTGAAAATTCAACTGTTTGGGTCAAAATTAATCTGTTTTTTTTAAGGATTCAACTATTTTGTTGAAAATTCGTCTTTTTTCTGCGAATTCAACTGTTTTTTTATTTAAAATTAAAATTTTCTTTGGTTAAAATCTTAATTAATACATTTTTAGTTTAGAACACATATCTTTTGATTGAAAATTTAATTATTTGTTTGAAAGTTCAAATCTTTTGTTAAAAATTCATCTTTTTTGGTCGAAAATTAAACTATTTTGTTGAAAATTCGTCTTTTTTGTGTGAATTCAAATGTTTTTTATTTAAAATTAAAATTTTCTTTGGTTAAAATTTTTAATATTACATTTTTAGTTTAGAACACATCTCTTTTGATTGGAAATTTAATTATTTGCTTCAAAGTTTAAATCTTTTGTTAAAAAGTCATATTTTTTGGTCGAAAATTTAACTGTTTTGTTGAAAATTTGTCTTTTTGAATAGACAATTCCTCGGAAAATTCGTCGTTTTTTTTTAAAATTCCCAATCGGCATTGAGGAAAAGCTATAGCAATGCTTTCGATATTTTCGTGATACACATATTTTTTAGAGAAAGATTGACATTATTTTCCTACTTTTTTTCAAAATGTATGCTACTATTGACACTTTTTTGTTTAGTTTCCAACTCTGTATTAAATATTTAGTTAATAATATTTAGATTAAGAATTTTTAATACTAATTTGTTAATTTTAAAGGTCTTTTCCTGCATCTCAGGGAAGCCTTAGACTTCATTGTGGAAGTCTCCTTGCGGCCCGGAAGCCCCAATCCACTGCAGTTTATCGAGTATAAAGTGCACAGGCCTCACAGCCCAATCCCTATATCCCCTATTATACCCTATATTCAGTTAAGGTCCCTCAAAGTACCCTATTTTCAAGATTTGGTCCCTGTGGTACCCTATTTGCAGCCCATGATGCAACTTAAAAAAATGTATAATAAGATTAAAAGCTTCCAAGAGTCAGGGATTTTGAAAAGAAGTAGTAAATCAGGGAGTTTCTGTAAGAAGTAACTAAAAAATAATTAGGGCTACTACACAATCACTATTAGTCACTTTTTTCTCAAATCACTTTTTAGTCACTTTTTTAAATAAAAAGATTACATTAGTCTCTTTTCTTTCAATAAATAAACTCATGGGTTACTCACTATTCAATTCAGGTATATACCTGTTTTTGAATTGTCTTTAATTCTTTTGAAATATTTCAGGGTATTTTTAAAGATTCCGAGAAATTTTTAAGTTTTCAATAATTTGAAGGGTTTTTAAAGATTTTAGGGGTATTTTAAAACTTCTAAGGCATTTTCAAGATCTTTTAATTTGAAATATTTTAGGGAATTGTAAAAGATTTAAAGGAATTATTATTTAATTTCATTAATTTGAAGGAATTTCAAAGTATTACAGGCCCTATAAGTTTTTAAGATATTTTAAAAGACTTCATGTTATTTTATTAGATTTCCGAGGATTTCTATTATTTAAAAGGATTTTAATAGCTCTCAAGTATATCAAACAGTTTTCCAGGATTTCTGTAAATATCATCATAGAATTTCACGGAATTTTATAATATTATAGTGGATTTTGAAAAAATTTATTCACGAGAAGTGATGTATTTTGTAGGATTTTAAAGGAGTTTAAATATTTTAGGGAATCTTAAAAGATTCCAAGGAATTTTTAGTTGGTTTTAATAATTTGAAGAGAGTTTGAAATATTTTAGGATATATAATTTTCTAGAATTTTGGAAGATATTAAACGATTTTACAGAACCTATAAGGTTTTAAAATATTTTAAAAGATTCCACGGGTTTAGTTGGAAGGGTTTTTCATGCTTTCAATGTGTTTTATTGAATTTCCCGGAATTTATTCAAGAAAAGTGAGGTATTTTGTAGGGTTTCAAGGATTTGAAAAGATTTTGAAATTATTTTTTGGAATTCACCCTGAATTCTGATTAATTTATCCTGAATCCTTTCAAATTCTTTTGAATTTTTTCAATTCATTAGAATTCTTCTAAATTTACTCAATTCAAGGGATTCTTATGACGTTTAAACAGTTTTTATCTAATTGATCCTGAGAATCAATTCATAAAATGATAAAAGGATTTAAAATACTTTAAGGTATTTTTTCAAATTCCTTAGCATTTTCAAGAGCTTTAAAAAATTGCAAGGTATTTCAAAAGATTTTAAAGGATTTGAAATATTTTAGACTATTTTAAAAGATTAGAAAGGTTTTTTTTTTATTGATTTCAGTCATTTAATTGGATTTCGAAGGATTTGAAATATTTTAAGAAATTTTAAACGATTCCCAGAATTTTTTATTTTATTTCCATAACTTGAAGGGATTTCAAAGACTTTTCAATATTTTAGGGTATTTTAAAAGATTTTAAGGCATTTTCAAGAGATTTAAAAATTGTACGGCATTTTAATATTTTAATCTAATTTAAAGAATTTATTCACAAGAAGTGAGGGATTTCGTAGGGTTTCAAAGATTTGAAGAGATTTTCAATTATATTTTGCAATTAATTTGGAATACTCCCTGAAGTCTTATTTATTAATCCTGAATTCTTTTGAATTCATCTAAATTTACTTAACTCTAATCAATTCAATGAGTTTTTTTATATTTTTGAATTCTTTTTAATTCACGTGATTGCTTTTTTAATTCAGCTTGAATTTTTTTATGAACTTGATATAATTCTACTTATTTCCCTTAAATTTCTCTAAATTCACTCAAATTTTATTGTAATCAATGGAATTTTTTTCGATTTCTACCATTTTTCCAATTCATTTGAATTTTTTTGAATTTAACTTGAATTGTTTTGTAGTCATTAGTCACTTATTTGGTTAGAAATTAGTAGGGCTTGAAAGATTTTTTTTTTGTAATTCACACTGAATTCTTTTAAATTCGTTGGAATTCTCTTAAGTTCTTTAAATTTACTTGAATTCTTCTAAATTAACTCAGCACTTTTTAATTCATTAGATGTTTTAAAATTTTCTTAAAGTTTTTATTTAATTGATCCTAATTTCTTTTATCCTCTCCTCGAATTCTTAAGCATTTGATCAAATTCTTTGAATTCCCTTGAATTATTCCAAGCTCATTTCAAATTTAGTGAATTCAATTAAGTTTATGCATATCTTTAAATTGTTTTCAATTCATTTGAATTTTTTTAATTCACCTTGAATTTTTATGAATTCCATCGAATTCTTCTCGTTTACCTTAAATTCCTGTAAATTCATTCCAATTTTACGGCAATCAATGGACTTTCTTTTTATTTAAAAAATAGTTTTCCAATTAATTTGAATTCTTTTGAATTTAACGTGAATTGTTCTGAAGTATTGAGAATTTATCCTGAATTTGTTACCCTTTGAGCTTGAAAAAAGTACCCTATGATCGTGACAAAAAGTACCCTTTGGTCCCTATATTTTATCCCATAGGGACTGTGAGGCCTGGGTGCATAAAATATATTTTTTTACCCAATTTTTAATTTTACTCTTCCTTTTGCAAATAAAGACCAATATCAGCCTAAAAAAATTGCTGATACATTTATAGGTGAAAGCAGCTTTCACGAGAGCATATAACAAACATGCTGCAACTGCTCCCTACGCTATGATTGCCGGTAAAAAGAAGAAAGGTGTAGCTTCGCAGGGCGAAGGATTTGAAGATGAGGATGGAGATAATAATTCAGAAGAGGATGACGACATCGATAATGGAAAAAATGGTGAAGGTATCATCAATTAAATTACATCCAGGCTCAGGGTATCCAGCGACCTTGAAAACCTTGAAAAACCTGGAATTCTCTTTGATTTTTCTTTAAACTTTGAAAACCTGGATATCTCCTTGAATTTGTTGCAAGAGCCTTGAATTAAAATTTTTTTTTTTTTGCTAACAGTTATTTTATCAAAATGCGAAGAGTACTTGAAATCGTTTAGCCTATTATGAAAGAAATATCTCGTTCAGAAAAAATCTTGCTACTGAAAAGTTGTTTATTTATCAAGTTGTAATTTATCTTTTGTTCATTACTGAATATAAATAGATTTCAAGACACTTATTGTAGACTGTACCAATTATTCTATAGATTGCAAATAACAGACTTTAATATTGTGAATAATTCTATAAGTTTTTTAATTTTTTCTTCACTAATATAGAATACTGAAATATAAATTTTGTTGTAGTATACAACTTACAAATTATACAAATTATTAGTTGAAAATTTCGATGTTACTTCAGTTTCAGAATTAGAATGAGTTATGGCCATACAACGGATTTTTC
>CAKNWT010323201.1:0-12282 GCA_932066315.1 Andricus coriarius
AGTGAAAAATTTAGAGATATGAGATCCGAAATCTTCCTCCTACCACTTTATTGATCTAAGTAATAAATCAAGCGTTGTCGTCATATTAAAGGCATGAAATTCGGTATATATACAGAAGTCGATTTTCGCGGTGATGGTTATACGAAATTCTTGAGAAATCAGTTGTCACTTCTTTTCTGATTTCTTCTATTTACCAAAAATGAAAATTTGTACTGGAATCATCCTCCTTGCATTAGCAGGTTGCCTCCATTTCCAAAGTGAGTGTAATCTAATATTTGTTATGCTTTTTAGAATTTTTTTTCTCCGCGATTTAATTGTGAAAGATAAAGCGAAACAATTGTAATTTTTGTGTTCACTGTCACCGACAGGTTTCCCTGACTTGCGTCCACCCTGTAATGTCGAAAAATTATCTACTGGTTAATACTAATAAGCGTATATTTGAGATGTGACCTGGCATGTGATAACAAACGAGTTTAGGTAAAATAAATATGAGGAGAAATATAATTTAAGTGTATAATTCAAGAGTTAAATGTTCTTTCGATTACCTCAAGAACTGTTACCTTATTGCAAAAAAGCTGACCGTTGGATTTAGAGCCTAACCAAAAATCGAAATGATAAAAAAACTTGATTAATGCCTATTTTGTTTTCCTACAAAATTAGGTGCAGGTAGCCTTCCGCACGAAATTTTTCCTAGCTGGGTTCTCGTAGATATGGATGAACGTACTTATATATCAGCACTTACAGTAGCAGAAACGAGTTGCCCAAACTGGTTGACTCCTCATGGAACTCTTGCTGATCTTCTTTTCTCATCCTATTTTATACGGCTGCATGATGGCGCTACATATCAAGGATTTCTGCATCAAACTTCTCGACCTGTTCTATCTGATTCTCCTGCTCCAGTTCTAGCAGAAATACATATTTTTCAAGAAGGACAAACCCAATATTTTACAGCTCCACCTTTCGAGCCGTTCCCCGTTCCCAGAAATCGAGAAAATGCTAGACCTCCTCATTACCCACCGAGAGGACGAATTTATGTAGCAAAAATAGGTGGCCGCCCCGTCTATTCTTCACCTTTAAGTGTATATACCCCGCCACCAACGCATCTTTATAGTGACGCTCAACTTGATGTACCTTCAACTTCTAAACGGTAGAGTGGAATCGACTATTAATTTGTAACAGCATCGAAATTATTTGGTTGCATTATAATTTATATTTTGTAGATATAATAAACTATTTAAAACTCTTTTCTCTCCTTTCTGACGGATTGACGGAATTAGCGTCTCATCTTTGGCTAGACGCATTCTGATGTAGGGGAATCGATGTTGGCAGAATTACTGGTGGAAGGAACTGGTACTGTAGTCATCTTAGAATCTACAAAAACTATATTTAGATTACTTTCAATAGTGTTGTTTTCTGCGTTGATGGAATTCTGCTAAGGCGATGATGTGCCTTTGTTTCCGCTGTCACCTTGTCACTTGAATAAAGGGAACAGGAAAAATTAAATATTTGTTACTGCAAAAATAAAGAGGTGTTTTGCAGATGGCTCGAAGCTCTTCATAACATAAAGTTGTTTCTGGGTTAGAACTATTCGCTCATTAGCATATAAGATTATATTTAGGTTAGAATCAGTATCTCGTCATCCAATGCGCGAATGAAGAGATTGGCCAAAAGTGTGAATTCAAACAAACAAAAAATAAAAAAGTCATTAAGTGTAAATGTTGGGGTTATGTTTGATGCGGTGAAAGAATCTGATGATAGACAGAGGTTCGAAAGTCATAGAGGAAGGGAGAAAGAGACTGAGAGGGAAGAAGAAAAAAAAGAATGGATGTTTTTGGTGAAATTAGGGAAGTGAGGAGAAGATGTAAAGTTTATGGAAAGGAAGAAGTTGTGGAAAGCAAGAAATAACGAAATGAAGGAATCGAAGAATGTCTGACGTGGCCAGAGAAAAAAGGAAAGCTGCTAATTCAGTAGAATGCTTTTGCTGAGAGAGAAGAAGGCGATGGAGCGAGGATTGAGAGATATAGGATATGGGCAAATGAAAAGGTCTAGATTTAGAAAAATAATGTGAAAGATCTGTGGAAGAGAAGGAACGGGAAAAGAAATGGAAGGCAAAAGTGAGAGAAAGAGAAATACAAGTGCTACATTAATGTACATTAAATAAAATGCGCCGAGGAAAAGTACGAGGTTTTTCTGCTGATAAAGAAAGACCTGATTGCATGTAGCAGAGAACAAGAGGGAGAGGTGTGTGACAGCAGGAAGGTCTTCATAAGAAACTCGAAACACTGGAAACGGAATCGAGGTAATAATAAAAGGGAAGTTTCGTACACAGGTACAGGGGAGACCGTAATAGATTACATTCTGGCAAATGGAGATATAAAGAATAAGAGTTCCGGTAGTTGTTTGCGGAACTTTATCCAGGTGCTGACATAGTTGTCGGGCAGAGATTGATTCCAATCGTTGTGAAAGGGTTCATGAGTAATTAACACTGTGTAGATTAAAGAAAAACCTACTAAAGATACTAAAGATACCTAGAAAGTCAGATTGACCATTAGTACACTTTTAATAATTCAAGGCAAAAATGCCATAATTTGAATTTGAACATTAAAAATACTACGAGCGTAATAACAGGGGTGGTAACCCGAGACGTGGGTAGAACAGTACTGATCCTACCCTCATTAGACCTAAGTTCACTTGTCCATCGGACGTTCAGGTGCATGAAAAGAGACCCAGGGCTTTGCACCGGCTCAAGGTCATCCGCGACAGCGTAAGTAATGAAGTTCTCATTGAAGTATCGAACATTGCGTTCACCTTCGTGACATATCATGAATATTCAGAAGATAACATCCTTCTTGGAACGTGGCAAGTACTTGTGGTAAGCCTCAAGAAGTATAGTCCCAGCTTGGGTGAAGTGACTATGAAAAAAGTAACATAATAAGTACATGAGGGCAGTAAACTTACTGTCAGGATTAAGAGTGGAAGTAGGAGCAGGAAGAGCTAAAGATTGTTCAGGTGGTTTGAAATAGGAATTGGTTTTGATGTGAAGTGCGATGTAGCATTGTATGATGTATCCCGTTAGAATGCTGACAACGTTTGGTAGAACTACATGTACTGCCTAGACAGTTGAGACACAACTTATTTTGTCTTACTATGTCTTTCCGCTCCTTGATAGTCTTCGAACGGAAAGCAGGGAAGCAAAACCCACATGCTTACCAGAGCAAAAGTAACACATGCATTTCTTTAAGACAGCATTGTGAGCATGTAAGGATGTTCTCATTTTTACCCTTGTTGGTGCCCGGTAATACCTTGGACGTATTGGTGGTACCAAGTTCCGAATTTTAAACAAGTTCAAAAGTGGTTACTTTGCCTACCAAAAAAGTATGTAAGGCTTCGTACTTCGACTGTATAATCGAAGCTCCTATGCTAAAAGCCGAACATTTGGTCGATTGTTAAAATTGGACCTATCATGATGAACTAAACTGCATTCACTTTTCACTGCATTCTTATTGATCTTTTCTGCACCGAGCTTTTTTATATTGATAACGGCATTGCATGTACCTTTGAAATGCTCTTGCTGATTAAAAACATATTAAGCAAAAGACAACAAAGTTACCAATTAAAAAAAGAAAGAAGGTCGAAAGAAAAGATGACGCGAAAGAAACAGGTGATGTTCATAAGTTAACAGCTCGCGGCAAAAGAATTATCCCTTGTTGGTTCCATGACGTTCGTAGCAGCTGTCTATAGCGTGACCAGTAATATATAGTCACTTACCAGTTTGCACTGATTACCTTTTCACAGGCTAACCGGAGTGCCACTGTGTATATTAAATAAAAAAACAGGTTTGTTTAGTGTACACTAAGTCATTGACTAAAAATACCTAGAAAGTCACATTCACCATTAATAATTCGAGGCAAAAATGCCGTAATTTGAAATTGAACATTAAAAACACTACGATCGTAATAACAAGGGTGGAAGTCCAAAACGTGGGTAGAACGGTACTGAGCCTTCCCTCGTCCGACCTAAGTACACTTGTCCAGTGGACGTTCGGGTGGAAGAAAAGAGACCCAGGGCCGTGCACCAGCTCAAGGTCATCCGCGACCACGTAAGTAATGTAGTTCACGTTGAAATCTTGAAAAAAGAACCTGATGAATAGAATTGGAGTAGGCGTTTAGATATTAGTAGCTACTAGTATGAAGAAAGAAGAAATAGAGAAAAGAAGACTGAAATTGGGCAGTTGGAGGAAAGACAATCTGAGAAAACTGCAAGAAGAAATAAAAAGCGAGAAGGTATGGTGTATGTATGAAAGAGGAAGTAGTAAACACGCTGCTAGAAAACCTGAACAGCTCAACAGGTGAGGATGGCTTGAAGCATGGTTCAGTAAAATTTAGAGCAACAGGGGCGATCGGTGGTCGAAGGAATGTTCCGCTGATGAAGAATGGAGAGACGAAAAGAGTGGAACAACACGTAACACCTGCATGCTCAAGTATCTAGCCAATGGGAAAGTGGCGCGGAAAAAAGGGAAAATCGTTTTACTGTTTGTCGATTTTAAGAAAGCTTTTCATCAATAGAAGAAGGTGTGATAGAGAGGACAAAAAAGACATTTATGGTTAAGATAAGGGTAAAGGTAGGAGAAAAGGAAAGACAGGAATTATAGACAGAAGTGGGCGTAGGCAAGTGTGCCCGTTGAGCCCACTCGTATTTCGTGTTTTTCTAGCAGACAGTTGGGAAAATAAAGAAAACATGTGGTGGAGTTGGTGGAGGAGTTCTGCTATCCAGAATTTTCGTTCGTAGCGAAAGGTCGGAACGAGTTGCTGGTGATAAAGAGATTAGATCTGATGGTGGTGAGTTAGAGCTGCCTTGGTTATGTAACGAAGAAAGATTTTGGATGAGAGAAAAGGGTGCTCAGCCAACTGAAAAGATCCTGCAATTTTAGGGAGACTCTAGGAAGGGGTGAGAGAAGCAGGATTGCGCAAGGTTATACCCCGAAGGTTATGGATAAGGAAAGGAGGGGTAACGAGGAAGATTGAATTTGGTGAACAAAAGATATGAAGTGAAGTTTGACTGTGGTATGCAAGTACAACGTGTAGATTATCAGGGAATAGAGGAAGATATAATGAAAAGGTAAGGAAAATACAGGAAATATGAAAAAACAATCGCGAATGCAAGGTACAACAGTTGGTATCGGATGGTGTCAGAGCATGTAGGTATTGGATGAATAAAGATGATAATTTGCTGATGGTATCTAGGTATGATCAGGAATCATAGTTTCATGTGTTCGAGAGGTATACCCGTAAAGAATAAATGATAAGAATAAATGAAATGGTTTTATCATATAGAAGAAGATAGAGGAAGCAAGAAATTGGGTACAGAAATGGGTGCCAAATGTTAGGACGTCCAAAGTTCAAATTCTGAAAAATTTGCAACTTAGAATCTGGAATTTTTAGCACTTTCTTGTGTTCCAATATGAAACATTTTTCAAATTCAAAGTTTTTATTTATGCCCAGCTTTGTTATTTCAAAATATCCGAAGAATGAAGTATTTGTCTCAACTTCTGGGTAATTGTCAAACTGACAGAATGAAATATTACATTTTTTTCTGCCTTTTATAATTTGTATACACTGAGATAGAAGTCTAAGTGATAAAGTAAATGATTTTAACTTTTGAGTTTACTGCCGTCGATGCGGGTTATCTATAACAAATATTGTAACAAATTTTAATAATTATGAAGTTTCTATGCGCAATAAGTCTGGTAAATATGGAAAATTTCGAGATCTGAAAACAACAATCTGCCTCCTTCCACTTTGTTTATTTAAAGAATAAATAAAGCGTCGTCATCTGATAGAAGACCTAAAGGTATATATAGCACCCATTTATCGAAACAATATCTCGTCTAATTTCGTCAGTTTTATAAAAATGAAGATTTTGACTCTGATACTCATCCTTACGTTATTGGGCTGCTTTTACTTTCAAAGTAAGTGTAATATAATACTGACATTATTATTTATAAAAAATATTACGTATATCTTCATATAAATGATTACTTTCTCCAAAACTTCCACCTTGAATTGTTTATTTCTGAAGTGTACAAACATCTAAAAACTGTCTTCACTGCAAAAAAAAAATGATAAAGATTCTTAAATAGTAAACCCTTTAACTATAAATTATGTAGTATTTTAAACTAATATTCAAATCTAAAGTTAAGCATCTAAACTTAAGCTTACTTACAATGAATCTAATGTCAAACAAAAAATAAAACCTTTGCAGAGATAGCGTTAGAACAACATATAGAGATTTCTGATTTATTTCGACACTGCTCCAATATGAGTATAAGTTGATATTTTCAACTTGTTTATCTGTTCATAAAGATTTCGATTTGTTTGCATCACAAATTTTGTTAATAAAAATTTACAAATAAGTAATTTGATTTTATGATAGAATTCATTTTCGAATATTTAGCAATACTATTGTCGGTAACGACAGTAAGATTTCTGGTAAAATTTAAAATGATTTGGGTTTTACTTTGAAAGATCTCGTGTTGTCCTTTCCCTAAGGTCAGTCGTACCTGACGGTACGTCAGGATGATGTTTTTAGTGAGGAAATTAATCCTTCCAATTGCCTAAGGACCCCATACGAATCTCCTAGCCTACCTAGACCCACGCCCTAGCCCTCAGCGTCCTTTAGGGCAATCTAACCCCATTTACTTTGAGGTCTGCACCTTCCCAGGGTATCCTCTCGGCTACTGTACTTTTCAGCCAAGCCTTAGCTGCTGAATCCGCTGCGACAAATACAAACACCTCTGGAGAAGGAGGACTCGAATCTTGCTCACAAATTTGGGAATACTTTTTCGAGTGCTCTCCAGGTGGCCTCCCTGAAGAGTTCGAGCTGCTCCGCAGTGAGCAAACAATCCGGGTAGCTTGTATCAGCCACCACCACCGCCAGGGTGTTAGACCTCTTGGAAAGCTGTCAGTCCAGCCTTGACGACTCTCTGTTCTTCGGCTGATGAGCTAGCTGGCGCCTCTTTGTAGGCTTAGCACCCCCCCCCCCTTTGGGGGGTGTTTTCTTAGACCCTTTTTTTTTGGCTACCCGGAGAGACAGATTGAGAGAAAAGGACATTGAAGGTCCGACCCTGAAGTCCCCATTTCTTTCTCTAATTATAATCTCATTTTACTGTCCTCTTGAATCTTGTTTAGGGATCTTCAATAGCAAATCTTCAAGGTAAGGTAAACGGTCCAGTATTAATTGGGGATATATATAGTTGAGATTCCTGGCCAGAGACTTTTTAAATTTATTAAAGTTTAAATTATACTATTGACACAAAAGCTTCATAAATGTATGTTTTCTCTTGCCAAACTAGTTGGCGGTGGACTTCCACATCAGCTTCCTCCAAACACCGTTTGCGTGGAAATGGATGCACAAACTTATATAGGAGAACACCTCGAGAGATACGGACCGAAGATTTGCCCCGTCTGGATGTTCAAGGATTTTTTTCATATGGATATCATCCCTGCGATGTACATACGACCGGAGGACGGATTTACATATCGAACATCTCTATCCATCGCCAATGTTCCTGAACAACATTATTCTGATTTTCCTGCTCGAATGTCAGCTGACATACACATTTATCTAGAACATACCAGACAACACGTATACTTAACTGCCGGAGAATTTGTGAAGCACAATATTCCCAAAAATCCAGTATTGCATCAAATTACTCCTGATTACCCGCCAAAAAACCGCATTTATATTCGAAAGACAAATGGCGCAGTCTATTCCGCACCTATAATTGAATATACCCCGCCCACAGCGCATCTTCATAGTGAAGCGGATCTTCATAGTGAAGCGGATCTTCATAGCGACGCTCACCTTTAGTTCACCGTATACTTCCGGACATTACAGGGAAAGTTGTATTTTGTAGATATGATGAAGTATCTCATTTATGCAAAAAAACGGTAAAGTGAGCAAATAAAATAATTCAATAAAATTCGTTTGTACTATTTATTTATACTCCTCCCTTTTGCGGGTTAGAGAGTTTGCACATACCCTGACATTCATCTTTTACAGACTTCATTCTTAGAGTCTCTACCTTCACTTTTGGCTCTCTTGTTACACTTGAACTCTTTGCTTTAAACCTTATTCTAGAAACGTGAGCCCTCTAAACTCTAACTTCTCACAACTCTTCAACTCCCTATTCTGATAATACAGAGCTGCTCAGCAAAACTTACTTTTCTTCATTCCCCACCTACTACCGTATCTACTCATTTTCGTCCATCTCATTGCCTCTTAACACCTAACCTAGCACATAACCTTTCTAACAATGTTGAAAAGCAAACATGAATTGCTTGGTCATTACTTTCAAACCAATGCGCTTAAGCTTTGCCTTCTTCTTCCTCAGCCATTCCCGTACCCCTTTCTCTCTTTCTGTTGAATCCCCTTCTACCCACAGTCCAGAGCCTTTCAGTTTTCCGCTTTCTCTCAGAATCTCGGCTCTGTTCTCCGCTATCTTCAACCTCAGCATCCTTCCACCGTCTATCCTCCAAGATTTCACAACCTTCGGGATCTTCTGTGTCCAAGTCCCAAAGTGCCAGCTACGCTCGCTACGTCATTCTCATCTGCCTTCACTCCCAGCAGTCTTATATTTCTCCCTCTCCACACTCTCTCTTCTTTCTCCGTTTTCCACTCCGTCTCGCTCAGCTTTCCACTCCGTCTCGCTCAGTTTTCAACGCCGTCTCGCTCAGTTTTATTGGCTGCTCTCTCCACGTTTCTACCTCCTCGCCCGTCTGGCAACCCACGTCGCAACACTTCATCCTTCTCTCCTCCATTTTCTGCGCCTGCTCCTTTTCTATTTCTATGCCTCGACCCAAGTTTAATCTTGCAATTTTCTGCTTCATTTTACCCAGCATGTCCTTGAACTCATCCCTTTATTTCCTTCACTTTGCAGCTGCCCTCGCTTGTTCCATCTCCCGCTCAAATTTCATCTCTCTCTTGAAGTTGCCAGTTTCTCACGTATCTCATCTCTTACACTCACTGCCACAGTTCACTTACATAACTGACTCCAGCACTCCCGTTTCTCTCCGTTCGGGCCGTCTCACCTTCACTACTTGAGTCAAGCGCCCAACTTTCTTCCCGATCGCCACCAGACGTCTCTACCTTCTAGAACTTCCGGTTCAGTGTTTCTACATAACCTCAAATTCGATACGTTCTATTTTTCATCTCCACTCTTCTCCTTTACTATCCTTCCTTTCTTTGTACTTTCATTACCGCTAGACCACGTCACCTCCCTGGCACTTCTCCCATGTCTCTCACGTACCCACACCGAAGCGGAAGTCATTTCGGAATATATATTTCTTGGATGAATAAAATTTCTGGTCCTGATCCTTTTTCGCTTCAACCATTTCTTCGTACAATATCATTATTTATTAATAAAAATATTTTTCAAACTATATTCAGCATCTGTGAGCAAAAAAAAACTTTTTTGATTATTGGCTGTCTATTCTGCACCCATAATTGTATATACCCTGCCCCAAGTGCTGCTTCACAGTGACGCGGATCTTTATAGCGACGCTCATCTTTAGTTCACCTTATACTTCTGGACATTACAGGAATAGTTGAATTTTGTAGATATCACTAATATTAATCTTTTTGGTGGGATGGAGCTATTTTCTGATCAATTCAAAATCATTCTTGATTAAAATATCACTTTTACATTTTTCGTTTAAGAATTTATATTTTTTGGTTGATCAAAATTCAAGTCTTTGGTTGAAAATTCAACTATTTTGTTGAAAATTATATATTTTTTTTGTTAGAAATTAATTTTTTACCTGAAAATTTAACTATTCCATCTTTGGTTGAAAATTTAACATTTCTGGTCCTGGTACTTTTTTGCTTCAACAAATATTTCGTACAATATCATTATTTATTAATGCAAATCTTTTTCAAACTATATTTAGTATCCTTTAGTAAAAATAAACCTTTTTTGCTTTTTGGCTTTCTATTCTGCACCTATAATTGTATATACACTGCCCCAGCGCACCTTCATAGTGACGCGGATCTTCATAGCGACGCTCATCTTTAGTTCACCTTATACTTCTGGACATTACAGAAAAAGTTGTATTTTGTAGTTATGATGAAGTTTCTCATTCATGCGAGAAAAAGTTAAAGTGAGAAACAAAAAATGATTCAATAAAATGCGTTCAGTTTGTTTGAGCCAGCCAAATTATTTTGTCGGACTGTTTGGTTCATCCAAACACAAAGTTTGGTATGGTCAACAACATTTTATTGGTCAAAAATTATATTTTATACAGTACTTTTCAGGAGTGTGAGTATTAAGTTGAATCATGGAAATAAAAAAGATTAAACGTTTAAAAGGAATTATCAGACGAATCTTTAATGTCACTTTATGAAATATTAATTTTTTAGCTGCTTTTTAGAAATTTGTATACATTGAGATCAAAGTCTAAGTGATAAAAAATACGATTTTAATTTCCGTGTTTACTGTCGTTGCCGATTCGTCATTCCACTTTATTTATCTAAAGAAAAAATATAGGTCATCAGATATAAGGCCTACAAGTATATATAGCACCCATTCATCGAGATCATGTTCACTTCTAATTTTGCTTATTTTCTCAACATGAAGATGTTGACTGGAATTCTCATCCTGACATTATTGGGCTGCCTTTACTTTGAAAGTATGTATAATGTATTATTGACATTATTATTTATAAAAAATATTACGCATATCTTCTTGAAATTGATTACTTTCTCAAAAGCTGCCAGCTTCACTTGTTTATTTCTAAAGTTTTCAAACATCCACAAACTCTTTTTACTGCAAAACCATTCGTTGGAAAATTTCAAATGATTTTCTATTTCATTTTTTTAAATTCTGACTGCTGCTTATTCAAGGCAAATAATTTTTACAAAGTTGACATTTGGTAACATCAATTTCAAGAGAATATTCAAAAATATTTCAAAACATTTCAAAAGATTTATTAAATGCTCAAAAAAGAATCTTGAAAATGTTAAGGCTCGTTTTTTATTTTTGAAAATTTCAGGAAGCATTAAAATCGTTTTATAAACCATATACAAGTTTTGTAACATTTTTAAAAATTATATAAAATTTGAAAAGATTTCAAAGAATTGAAAATAAAATGAATATTTTTAAAGATTTGCAAACAAAGAGTGCTGAAGCTTCTTTAACTGAAGTTTTCCTCAGATTTTATAAAGTCTTGTAAAATACAAAAAGCTATTAGGAATTTTCTAGATATGTCGAAAACATATCTGAAGTTTTCATATTTTTTGTTTGTTTGATTTTTTTCAAGAAACCTAGGAAAATTATATTTATATAATCTTTGAAATGAAATAAACCTAAAAACAAATTGTTTTTCGAAATTTGTATTTCGTATTAAACTCATTTCTTCACAAAATTAGTATCTTTTTAATCATGCATTTCAAAAAGTTTATTCTTAGCGTGTTTTTCGAGACGATCTGGCCTAATTTCAATTTGCATAGTATTACCTTCTCATTTTCTTAATAAAGCTGAAAATCTGGCCAGGGTAGCCTTGTTAAAGTAGGAAAAATTTTTTAGATTTTTTCCGGGTTCGTGAACATTTTTCGTGGTCATTCAAATTGACAAAGAAAAAAGTCATTTGAAGTAATTAAAACTGAGCAGCAAATTAAAGCACTGAAATTCGAAATATTTTCAATTTTAAACTTTTCAAGTTGTAGCTAATCAGACTTTAAATTCAGAAGTATTCAAAAATAACATTTAAAATTGTAATTACTTCAAAACAGTAGCCAGAACTCGTAACCTGAAAAATTTAAATAATTGTAAACGAGAGACAATGCAAAAATTGGTTTCTTCTGAACTGATAATGTTTCTGTAGTATTAGTCATTTATAAGAACGATAAATTAAAAAAAAAGGTGAAATATTGGATTGAGCTTCGGCACACTTTTTAAGGCCTTGAAAAAATAGGACTATGCGCTATACAAAAAAAATTTAGCAAGTAAAGTTTTTCATCCCAAAAAAGTTTACAGATTCACTTTCAAACATTTTGAATTTAAAAACTTGGTTTTGCAACCAACAACAACAAAGCTCAACAAGCTCAATCCAATCTGATCATTTTTTCGAAAGTTATCGTGCCTGCAGACAGACAGACTACAGACTACAGACAGACAGACACTTTGGTAAAAATAGTTTTTTCTGGCTTAGAGGGTCTCAAAACGTGGAGATTTGATGAAAACAGACCAATTCAAAGAAGGAGGGTCAATGAGGCCGCTTTTTGGGC
>CAKNWT010323203.1:0-14649 GCA_932066315.1 Andricus coriarius
TTTTCTAGCTGAGGGGGTCTCAAAACGTGGAGATTTGATGAAACCCGACTATGTCAAATTTTACATAAAACCAATACCTTCTCATTAGGATGAGAATGTAAAAATATGAGCATATAGAGCTCAATGAAGAGCACAATTTTCGTGTTAAAAATTGTTTTGTCAGATTTCAACTTTGTGAAAAATAAAATATAAACTGCCAATTTCGACGAGCGGAATTTAATGTGTTTTATCAAATAAACTCGCTTTAACTTTTTTTTTAATTTAACCAAAATGATTTGAAATATAAAGCCCAAGATTTTCAAGAGAAAAATGAGCGGGTCAGAATAGGTTGAAGTAAGCGCGCAAAAAACTCGATCGTCTTTCATCTCGAGCGTGCGCGTTTGCGGGAGCCGAAAGAACAGACACATGTCGAGGACGCGCAGGCAAACAAAGCTGAAAAAAAGCGCATTCTTTTCTTACTTTTAACCAATGTTTTTAAGTTTTGTTCGATGTCCTTTTTTTGTGTGTTTCTGAGCAAAAATAAATTGAAAACCGAGAGTAATTGAGGGTCTGGATCGAAAGACTCGTCCAGCGTTCGAGATCGTATTGTCCAAACATGTCGTTGGACGGAAATCTAAAAAGTCACAACATTAATTTTTGTTCATATATAGCCTTGTAGAAAATGACGGGACGGAACTTTTTTCTATTCGCTGTTTTTTCCAACGGATCATTATTATAATAATAAGGGTGAAAAACTAAAAAAAAGTTCCCCAACTTCAATTACTTTTTAAGAAATAAATTATCGTAAGTTGGGCAAATCTTATTGGAATTGTGTGAAAACTTTTATTTGCGCACGAAATATACCCTAGTGATACATGAAAACTGAAGAAAAGTCTGAAAATCGCCTATTTTCTAATAATATTTAATTGCAAATTGAGACAGATCGGTCCCCCGTTTTTTTATTTTTTTTTCGGCGAAACTGAAAAAACGGTATTTTCGGTCTAACTCAATTTTCAATTAAATATTGTGAAACAATAGACGATTTTTAGTTAAGCAACTACCGCAGGGTCACACTGGGAGCAAATGCCATCTAAAAATGTTTTTTTTTAATAGGTCATATCATGCGATTAATTTTGTACGGAATATCAGGGGTGTAACCAGAAAAAATTTGCGTGGAAATTTCAACTAAAAAAAATTTGGAAGAGGGAGTCCGTCCGACTTCACTTAAAATAAACATAAATGGTTCTAAGACTGCGTTGTGTTCACTATTTGTTCACTACTTTATTGAGTATTCAATCTAATATTCAACTTCAAAAAATGCATCAGATCAAAATACCTACTTTTGGTATGTATTTGGATGTATACACAGAAAATACAAAATTTAATCTTTACAGCTATTTCAGAGTAATCTTCACCTGCAATAAAAATTAAATTCAAGTGTTAAGATTCACCCACAACACGGAAAATGGTTACCATGTCAATCATATTACATCTTGTTTTGTTTCGATGCAAAAAAATACAATTTTATCTCCTTTAAAATCAACCGCCACAAAAATTCACTTTTGTTCTTTCTGTGTAATATATTTTTGATTGCACAATAAATAATAGAAAAGTTTGATTTTTTTTAAGTAAAAAAAGTTGTATTCGCTGAACCTGTATTACCATCTCGAGAATGATGTGAAAGGAATGGGCGAGTTTTCATCTTTGTTTGCCCGCACGTCCTCGACATGTGTCTGTTCTTTTCGCATTCGCAAACGCTCACGCCCCAGACGAAAGACGATCGAGTTTTTTGCGCGCTCACTTCAACCTACACAGGCTCGCTCATTGTTTGCTTAAAATATCTGAAAATTTCCAAAAAACTTCTTTCGACCCTTATGAAGAACTTCTTCGCGGAAAGTGGTTTGAACTAGAAAATTCCCTCAATTCATTTTTCCACCGAACGTGAAAAAGCGTGTTATACAATTGTCAAACATTACGGCGAGTTTATTTAAAAAAAAAACATTAAATTCCGCTCATCAAAGTTTACAGTTTATATTTTATTTCTCACAAAGTTGAAATCGGACAAAAAAATTTTCTACACAAAAATTGTGCTCTTCATTAAGCTCTATATGCTCATATTTTTTTCGAGTGTTTTCTTTCAAACTTGAGTTTCAGATCATTTTTCGCGTGACTTTATCTCGAATGGGAGGCAAGTAATACAAAGCCGAGCGACCCGTCCGTTATTGCATCCGGGGCCTCAATTTTGATAATCATAACAGTCTTATTACTTTAAATAACAAATCGCAAACATGAAAAAAATGTGATTTTAGTCAGATGTGTGACTATAGGGTTTTGAAAATGATAGGTGTTGATCAATGGATTCGAATTACTTTGTTTTCTTTCCTCTTTTTTCCCACATTATATCTGAAAAATTGCTTTCCCGCTTTTTAGATAATAAAATACGAAATAATTAATGTTAATTAATCTCTGAACTAGCAGTCTGGTAATTTAAGGGAATCTGCAATCCACTGGAATAATTTAGATAAAATATCCCCACATTTTTATAATAAAAAAGAAAATCATACTGGTGAATCTACCATATAAATTTGTTTTTAACTACATAATTACTGTTTTTCCTCTCTGTAAGGCGATGACAAAGGGGATAATAAGATCACTTTGCGGTTTTCCTTTAATTACATGAATTCCAATTCCACGGAATTCCTTCGAAGAGTATTTTAACGACTGCATTTTATAGGATCTTAGATTCTAAATGCTCGCACTTTCAGGACAACCTATAGCAGGATCCAAATTGAAAGTCTGAAGATATATCCGCATATATACTTATTTATGTGCCGAGGCTCTCATCTTATGTATACCCTCTATCCTACTCAGGCACTTCCGGCTACTTGCAATGGGGATTACCCGATTTAGTCCTAGTGAAAAAATGCTCAAGGACGTGATTGAAGTGAATCGCATCACTTCAAATCACGTTTTTACAGACAAATCGTTAAGAATTCATACATAAAATTCTACCTTTAATATGTTTGACTCCACTTGATGTTTATCGATTCTCAATTTCTGATTTTAGATATATTTTGTGTACCTTAGGATATCAGTTTTTAGTAAATGGAAATAAGAATGACTTTCTGAATAATTCATGAAAAATAAAGCAATCTATGAACTAACGAAACATATTTTTATTGGATTGTAGAAATATCCCCACAAAACTAGTTTATACCAAGTGTAACATAAAGTTAGAGTGGATTTTCGAAATGGAGGATTTAGGTCCACCTTTAAGTCCTCTGTGGCTCCAGATATGGTTCGAAGTACAGAGGGCGCCTAGCAATAATTTAAATATTCATAGATGCCTAATCCGATCTACTCGTTTGTTCTACAAGGGCCTTTGGCAGATAATAGAGCATAACTACACAGTGGCGTACACAGCAGGGACCATGAATTGTTGGAAACCCTCGTAACACGTTGCCGTACCTGGTCTTTTGCTTCCACGTTCGATTAGCGATGAATTATCCCCTGGGAAGGGTTCTTCCCTGCTATCGTGATTCTACCTGTTGGCACGAATCTCTGCCACCTTCTCGAAAACCTTCATCACTGCAAGTGAGCAACGAGCTTTCGTGTTGAGGCTGGTGCGGATTACTTACAGGCACAATCCATTATCAACTCACTCACTTCCTTGTGGAAAAATGTACTATCGCTGGCCTGGCCTAGACCAGACCGTCTGGTTTCCATTCTTGACGCTAAACAGACGGTCTGGCCTGGGCCTGGCCAAAAGTGTAACTTTGTTCTGGCTAGCCTCAGGCCATACCGTCTGGTCAACTGCTAGGTATGGGCTGGTAAGAAAAGTCTTCTTTGAATAGTGTGAATTTCTTATTTTCTATAATTTGAAACACCCTGTAATTTTTTTGAAACATGTCGAAAAAAGTTGCTGACCGACCTTCACATTTTTTTGTTCTTTGCTCGCTGATCAGCGCCAAGACTAGACGGTCTAGATAAGGTCAGACCTGGGCCAGACTAGCGTCAGACCTGGGCCAGAACTGTAACCAGACTGTCAGGATTTTTTTTCACACAGGCTAGATTGATTCCGAAAGCCAATAAAAATCAATAGATTTGTATCTTCTCTCGAAGAAAAGTTGAATACTTCACCGACTCCAAATGTTTAAAAATCGTGAATAAATAATGATAAAAGGCAGAGGACGTAGGGATGATCTTTGATAATGTTGTTTGTATTCACCATTGCTTCTACACAATTGTTCATTTCGCGTATTAACTGCAGTATCCCATTGTGAACAGAAGCTTAAATCCAATAGTTAAGCTCAGCTTACATGAACAGGCGATTACTTTTAGTTAAAAGAAGGTAATGGTAAATTAACTCATTTTACGAGCACGTAGGCCGCTATTGGTTACGCTACTATCCCCACTTAATACACCTGATCTAATCCACCAAAAAATATCTGATACGTGTAACCTAATTACAGATTTTCATCACTCTCCCTATTAAGTATTTTTTACGAGAGAGCATTAAATTCCATATTAGCTGCATTTAAAAAATTCAGTTTTCACTTTTAAAACTTCAGATTTACGTCATAATGTAATAAACCAAAAACTAATTTGATATAAAACTTTACTTTAAACTTTATTATACTTCCAAAACATTATCTTCGCCAAGTTTTACTAGATCCTTAAATTGATTATCAGACTAGATCTCGTGTTCATAAGCCTGATACTGATATGCTAATATTATTTGCATATGCATCGTTCCTTAAAGCAGCTGGTTTAATTAAAAATTATCGCCTTTCTAAGTACTGAAGATAAGGTATTTTACGTTGAAAGACGTATACGAGCAGTTTAATGTTTTTAAAGTTGCATTTAACTAGTACATATCATGCATGTTTTGAAAGCTATAATATGGTTTCACGCGCTGGTTGCGAGACGGACGAAGTGCACAGGAGAAGAGGGTATGAAAGCGATAAACGTAAATTGAGACAGTCGCTGCAGAGAGGCAGTGACGTGCTGGAATCCTGGCCTCCGGTTATGGTTGCGCCCTCGTTTATAACCGCAACTCTAACCCCGTCGACGTTCTACCGCTGAAAGTACTGCAGAGGAATATCTTTATCTTTACGAGGCCCTAATGTTTTTAATTTCATGGCAGATTATGGTAAATGGTACCAGTCCTCATGGTTTGGGAGACTTTGTTGACGAGGGGCACGAGACGGTTAGAGCAAAGAGGCACGCAAAAACCCACTTCGTCCTCACCCACTCACGTCCGCTGTTAAGTATATTAACTTTCATGCTAAATTTTCTAAACGATTCTTCTTATCAGAGTCAAGATTCTTGGTATTGTTCTGATGCAATTCTTCATTTTAGTCTCCTTTTAGCTAACCATCGAATTATATTAATTTGAGGATTGGTTTAATACGCAGTTCTCCATTATTTTCTTTTTTAAAGTAGCAGGTTAAAACAAACCTTGGATTTTTTCATGCCATTCTTTATTCTTATCTGCTTTGAGCTAACCATCTAATGCATAGATTGTTTTGACGGTCACGCGTCAGCTCAGAGTCGATAAGAATAAAGTATTACAAGAATTGATTCAATGGCTAGCTCAGAGAAAAAAAACTTACATTAATTATCTGATTAGCTCATTTGATTAATATCACTACAATTTTTACCTAAATCTATAACTAAAAGCCTTTATCACTTTACCGGAAGGTGAGGGGGAGGGGGTACGTTACGTGTGCATATCTAACTTCTCTGCAATTGATGCTACGAAACGCTGATGGGGGGATATTAAATTGGATTTCACTAGCAAAATTAATTTCAAACTCAAGAAAGTGACGCTACTCTCCTGACTAATTCTGTTTCCTTTTCTTTCACGGTCCAGAGCTCCTTTCCCTACTCAAAAATACACCCCCATGAAAGAATCATATCCGGGTCGATTATAAAAATAAAGACGGCATTAAATTGCAAATTGCCAAGTCCGCCAGCGGCAGGGATGTCGGTGAAGGACGTAAGAGGGGTTAGTACCCCTCTTCTTCATTCCTCCTTCTCTCCTATACAACATGTCTTCATCCCTCTACCCTCTCTCTTTTTTATTCTCCTACGTTCGCTTAGCTTAAAGAAGGGCGCATGTTCTCTACAGAAAGCTTGAGTTCGATTCACTCTCGCAAAACCTGTCACCGGCTTCCAAGCAACTATCGGAATTGTTTGTTTTTCTTACGTAGCAAATAAGTAACCTTATTTCGATGTAAACTTGTTTGCAGGAATTGATGCACTTACTTCACTCGCAATTTCTGGATAAAATCATTTTACCTTTCTGTTTTTTGTAGATGTTACAGTTTATACACGTACTAGAACTTCAAAGTGGCTTCAAATATTCATACTAAGTAGGGTGTGAAAGAGGGGAAAACATAGATCTAGGGTGCAATTAACGTTTGTCAATAGCTTCTACTTTTTTTAGTTAGACTATAATATGTCACTTTTTGCTACCGTAGAAGATATCATGCTTAAAAATAAAGTTCTGTTCTCTAAAAACATCAGAACATACTTCTCCGAATAATTTTCCTCTTAACAAACTTATTTGCAACAAAAGTGTTATTGAGGAAGAAGTAATAGATATAATTTACTTTTGGTACCAACGTGGTACGTATAGGATCGGGCAGTTAAAGGAGGAGATTAGGGAAGGGGAGAGAGAAGAGATAAATGCGAGAGTGGCAGGGAGGAAAAGGGGAAGTGTTAGACAGAGAGCAGGAGGTGAAGGGTTTAAAATAATAGTGAAACAGTGGCTGAGTCGGTCACACTGGAAGAGTAACAGAGAGCGAGAGGGCTCCGCCCCGCGAAATATGGCGAGCTTCGCCAGGACGTGATTGGGTGACGGGAGGACCTCGCGGCTTGGAAGCCAAGACATTGGGTGCCCCCTCTGCACCGCCGAAAACGATCCTCAGCCACCCACCCGAATAGGTGTACTCTTACTTGTTCCACTATCCCTCTCTTATTCTGTCTCTTTTGTGCCCTCCCGTTTCTCTTCAACTAGACCCTGAAAATATCGCCTGTCTGTCTACTCCCTTTCTGGAACGTCTGCGCATTTGAGGTTGAATTTTAGTCTGTTGAAGGTCAAACACCTCGACATACCAAAAGCATGTGACCTTGACTCGCAAATGTCTCATCAATTTTTAAAACTAAGTATTTCATGGATATCTGCGCATCTAAGGTTGAATTTTAGTAACTTGAAGATCAAGCACCTCGAAATTCCAAAAGCAAGTGACCTTGACTAGAAAATGTTTCATCTGCCTCTATAACTAAGTAGTTAATGAAGAAGTACAGGTAAAAAGCGATCTTCGTACATTGCTATGCTAGCAGAATTTTTTAAACAATTTTCTGCCTGATATTTTTTTTAATAGGTTAGGTGTTTAACAAATGTTCAAAGAATAAACTAGTCATTACACAGATAACCTACCATTACTGTAATTGACAAACTGGAAGATGTGCAACATATACCATAACTGCATTTCAAATCTACCATGTCCTGCTTTGTCGAGTCCCCTAATCAGTTTTAATGGTTTGCTGTATTCAAGGTAGAAATGTAGAAAAGCAATGTGTATATTGGTACAACTAATTACTACGAGGACTGGTAACAAAGTGCCATAAGCTCCCTTTATATCGCAAGAGTCATCGCACTTCCAACAGAACAAAACTGTGCAGTCTAGCGACGAGTTGATTCTCTTGTTTTCCGAGATTACCTTGTAAAATCAGATTCATCCTCTGATTCCCATTTCCACTAAAATGTTCTCCCTCTCCCGAGTGGTGTTTCAAATTAGTTCGGGATTTCAGCGAATTAGAGGGTAATATATGACCTGTTAGTTTTTGCTGGTAGTCCGTCTTTAGATGGATGAGTAAGTTGGTTGATAGTAGGTATGTTTGTTGGAAGTAGGTACATAAGTTGGTAGTAGGTGCTTGTTTTCGGAGGGCGTGAATAGATTAATCATCCGTTAAGCTCAGGCAAAATGTATACGCGCTGGTGGTTGCACTGGCCTAATCCACAGAGTTCCTCCCCCTGACCGCACACCACTTTTCAACCCTTGTGTCTGCCCCCCCTTCCTTGACTCATTCCCCACAACTCGTATCAAGGCGATTCTCTGTTCGGACAAACAAATGTAATATGAGCGCTCTACAAAGAGTACACCTGTATTTTGCTGGAATAATGTCAGACTCTTCATGCTATGGAATCCTCAATAAAACACACACTATCTACACGGATGCGGCAATATACTCGCGTTTGCTAATGAGAGCTGAACTCTATTCATTGTCCATCCTGTTGTTTGTATATGAGGTCCCGTGGGTGTTGTAGAAATCGGCGAGGTGTAAATATCATCGTTGTTAATACTTGATGGGAAAAAGCAACGTGGGTAAACTCTCGGCTTCATGGTTTGGGCAAAATTCGTTGCATGAATCGTAAGGTAGCTACAAAGTTTTTTTTGTAGTTAAAAGATCTCAATTGTTAGTGTTAAAAAGAGGAGAATTATGTTGGTAATATTGAGATGGTGGATTCTTCTCTAAGAGATTGACATGAGATTGCAATTTTTAAACAGTTCTAGGAGTCTTTTTTCTAATTTGTTACATTGTCATTAACAGCTTTTTATTAACGAACCAACGTTACATGAAATAACTTATTTGTACTACTTTCATATCAAAAATCAGGAACATAAAAATTGTGTATGTTGTAACTAGAATTAAAATCGTTAGGAGGTAACACTGAGATGGATGGGTAAAGAGTACGTGGTTAATTCAGGTCGAGAAGTAAGTCTATATTCATCTTTTCTCAGTACGTCTCGAGAAATTTCTAATAACCGTAGCTACCTTGAGCCCTGAACGAGTTTAAAAGCTTCTACGGCTATAAAGATGATAGGGAGAGTGTGGTAGTCGGGCAGGTAATGTATCCAGTTAAAAGTTTTCGCAGGTTCACTGAAGGGGGCAGAAAACTTCAGAGACCACAAGCTACGGACGTGGTAAGTGGCAAAGTAGACGTGGAGATTGTGCATTTGCTATTCATGCACCCCAATATTTCGGCTATTTCGTATTCTCGTATTTTCCTGAAAAATGCACTAAATTTCAACCTTCCTTATGTTCAATGTTGAATGGATGTGAAAATAAAAATACAAGAAAAAAAGGAGGAAAGGGAGGAATGGTAGTCTTCTTTTTTTATTTTGAGGTTTTAAATTTAAATTGCGACATTGAAAAGTCCAAATTTGATTGTTGAATTCTTGTTTTTTTTTCAAGAATTTTGTGGCTTAATTTAAACATTGAATTAGATCTTTTAAGCCCAACGTGTCAAGTGCATCACGATTGAGCCCGATTTGTTAAAACGTACTGTGAACGATTTTAGTATAATTACGGGGTCTCTTTGAGCTCGATGTTATATGGGTATCCATCAACGTATTCCCGAATGTCACACGATGCGTGATTGGGGTTGAACGATCTGCTTTAAAGGCAGAGTACAATCATGTCAACAGCAAAATCGACGGTTGAAAAATCAAGCTCCTGGCTGTTAATTCTGGTTACACTATCGTCGCTCTCCTCCTCCCTTGTGCCACCATCCTGTCCACGATCTCTTCCCCCGAAACCACCTAACCACCACTGTCGACCACCAAACGCCATTCGTGACATCCACTACATCGTTTTTGATGGACGAGGAAAATATCGACAAGCATAGTCCATTAAAAATGTTGTATTTGCTCTTGCTCGTTACCCCTTACCATTCTCAAAAGTTCGAATACCTCGAAAAATTGCTACGTGTCAATCAAGCACTTCTCTTTGTTCTACATGAATCCAGTGGTAATCACAGAAAGTCTCGGGTTTCATTTTCTAGAAATCAGATAATTGAAATTACTAAAGAATTGTTTAACTTATTACAGATTGAAATAAATAAAGTATCTATCTTCGATCAAGCAGACAATGCTTGTGTACAACAATGATGATACAAATGAGATTGCACCACGCAGGACTGCATTGTTACAAGAAACGACGCAATTGTATAAAGAGATACTGAGTTCGAAAGCGAGCATGGCGTTAATTTTAATATGAAAATCCAATCGGAGCTCATAATCATACAAATCGATAGTTACGTAGGCCATGTTTATCGGCAATATCTATTCCTTCTGGCTACCGGTACAGCTTGCATTTTTTGATTCATTGGCGGCATTTTTTAAGCATCATTTAATGATGGGCGAAATGATAAAAGGAAACTTCTGCTTTCTGTGTTCTATGGTTAATATGGAAACGCAAAAGCCTCTAGCATTGACGTGTCTAATCTATTCAAACAAAAAAATGAGATGCTTTTCTAGGATCTAAAAAATTTAAACTATTTCAAAGTGACTTTACTCTATCAAAATGATATCATACACTTATTTTCAATATTTTGTAAGATAAAAGCATGTATTCATCTTCCATGAACTCTCTTTAAATTGCTGGATTTGCATAGCCATATTTTAGTACAGCAGCCACTCCTGAAAGCATCCTAAATTGCAGCGATGATAATAATTTTTCATGTTTGTTTTTTTTTCATCTTTTAGTGACACTTTTATGTGTAAACCTGCGCACAGTTATTATCTTGCACACACTCTGCCATTCTTCTGTTCTCCTGTTGCTCTATTTTTCTCACTCACTCAAAACCAAAAGACCCAGAATACAATGCAATACACATTCGGGTTTGATGCTCGACATCTCTGACAAGGAAGGTATATAAAGCATGCCTGTAACACTCAGGAAAAATCAATTCTATGTTCTACAGTGTTAAAAATGACGCGAATGAATACCGAAACGCATAAAATATCTTTTGATTCATATCACTTCAACTCCACGTACTCTGGACAGGAAGTAGCGCTCAGAATTCATCAATATAACATTCTACTGTGCTGAATAGAATCTTTTGTTCACGAATTTTACGTAGATCAGAAATACTTTTTCTGTTGAATATATGAGACTGAATAGATTTCACAACTTTTTATTTTTCGAGAAATTTTGAGAAATACCTAAAGGAGGTATTTCCTAATATAATTAAGAAATATATATCTGAATCTAAATACAAATATATATATATATATATAAATTAATTAAAAATTTTTATAACAATAAAATTTTACATTTCCATCATATGATCCAAGCAACCAGCTTCTCGTAAATCGAGTACCATGTCCACTAATGTCATCGTATACTCCTCTCCTCCAATTTCATTATAAATTTCACAAATTTTCTCTGAAGGTAGTTTGAATACTATACTCGAGTCGTTTCCAAAATATCCAAGCATTACGGGCAGAAATAAAGAAACCACCAAGAATCCGAAAAACGCATGAGATTTATAATCTTCTAATAAAGCATCCTTCGAAAACCTTTCAAGATGCGATATTTCCTTTTGTTTTAAAACTTCCAAAAGAGTGCCATAATAAGCTTCAAAAATTTCCGGAAACTGCTCAGTCCTCTGAAGTCTAGTACCACTCAAGTACAAAAAAAGAGAAAGATCCTTACCTGGTGAACCATAGTATATCATTCCAAAATCTATCAGCTTTGTTTCAATGCCGCCTTCGGTTTCTTTGAAAAAAACATTATTTCTTGTAAAATCTCCATGGCATAATGTTGCTAAAGGTTCGACTGGCTTATGCAAATCAACTGTAGCATATGAATATCCACTGTATAAAAATTTTTCAAGTTTTCTACAGAAAACGTCTTCGTAGTTTTGTCTTCGTAAATACTTTATTATCCTTGGAATTATGGCTCTGACTTTCAAAACTCCAGGGTTATCTTCTGTTGGTGGATACCTAACAGGCTTGATATTTTCGACTGTTTCGTAAAACACTTTAGGGAATTTTTCCTTCATAATATATGAGTTCGAATGAAATTTAGCAATTTCACGTACGGCTGCCAAAACGAATTCAAAATCCAAGTTGTGCATCTTTGAATTCAAGTTGTAGCCCTGCTTGTTAATATTTTCCATAACAATGACAGAATCATAGGGTGGTTTCTCAGAAACATAAAATAATCTTGGAATATTTTGGTAAAATGTTGCGTACTTGGTGTAAAACAGAATCTCGTTATGAAATGCTTCGTCAATGTTCATTATAGCGCGACCTTTCCTTCCTGTTGGTGGACGTTTAACAACCAGATTTATCTAAGGTTGGAAAGATTAATTAATTAGTTAGTTCAGAAGTTAAGACAATTAAAAATATATAAGTTTTTATATTAAGCGGTTTGCATGCAAGAACAATCTAGTTACATTTCTAGAAATTAAAAGCAAGGAACTTCTGATACTCGTAATGCAAGCAGGCTGTTCTTGCATGTAACCACTCTCTTTCAAGATAAGTAAAATCAACTTAGGCATAAAGGTTTTCAATGCGATTTTTTGTATTTTATTTTAAGCACTGACACTACACTCAAAAAAATTACTGGATCCAAGAAAATGCATCTATTTTATAGTTTTTGTTTTCTTTGAACCAATGATTTGTTTACTTCAGTTAAGTAAATATTATTTAGAGGCAAAAATAGCAGGCTTTGATACACAAAAATAATTTCTTTGGTAATAATTCTTTAATACCAAGAAATATTATTTTGAAATAAATGTAAAAATTATGAAGTCTGACTTTCGCACCCTAAGACATATTTCCTTATTTCAATGAAATGAATTATTTGAATTGATCAATTCGTATTTGAATTAAGTAATTAATTTATGTGTGGATCAAGTAATTTAGATTTCTTTCAGTGAAAGAAATATTTTTTTAAAGATAAATAATTATTCATCGAATTTAAAAAAATATTTGTCCGCAATCTTGCAATAACAGAGTTATTGCAAGTAAATAATTACATACAATTAAAAAGTATTTTTCTAAATTAAATATTGATATATGTCATTAAAAGAAATTGTCGTCTGAATAAACAATACAAATAATTCCAAATAAATATTTTTTTCGAAAGTACATTTCTGATTGCCAACTACCGGCAGTTCAGTACAAATACCGCTAGGTGCTTCAAAGCGCATATATCACAACTATGGTGTTATTTTTGCCGGTCAATGGAATATTTGTTTAATTTAAAGCTGCGTTTATTTGTATAATTACCGTTTTTTTCAAATGATTATCATTTTTCTTTAAATCAAGTACCCGTTTCTGTTGATCAATTATTACTTTTCAACTTTGTAACATGCTTGCTCTTAACAATATATCGCATCGTAGGAGCACTGAAATATTTCCTCATAATAAAAACCCATTTTTTTGTTTCCAAGAAATATTTGGTAAAACTTAGGGCATGCTTCTTTTAACCAAGGAGTCACATATTCCAAAAAGAAAAACATTTACTTCAGAAGATGGACTTTTATTGGTTTGAAAGAAATATTTCATTGATTTAAAATCTCATTTTAACTATATTAACTCCCTAATTTCTAAACACAAGTGTCTTATTTCTTTGAAACAATAACAACGTCGCATCGCTTAGTTAATATTAGACTGGCTAAAATAATTATTAACTCTAAACAATAATTTCATACTTTCGGTTCAGATCAAACCATTTCTTTATATTGAAACAATATTCTATAGGACGTATTCAGTACAATCCTTTCTTCGAATCAAGTAAATTTCCTTTGATTGAAGATTTCTTTTTTCTCATTGTACTTATACTACTGATAGGGAAACTGGACCCAAAACGACCCGTTTAGAGTATAAACGAAGATTACTTTTGAGTAACAAATAGAAGTTAACGTTAAATCTCGTTACAGGCGAGACTTTAATCATTTCTAAAAACTGCCAATATTGAAATTCATAAATAAGACATTTAAATAAGCGTAACATATTTAAGAAAATGTCTTAGCCACGTATATGGCTAAAAATAAAATTAACAATAAAATAAAAATAGCATCAAAATATTTTCCCCTCTTATCTTTCCATATATTTTGTTATTAAATGTCGTTTAAAATGATTTCTGATAATATTTTGTGTATGAAAATAACATTTTTGTTTCAAAAATATTATCTACTAATGTAACATACGCTTTAATGAATAATAAGCAGTTATAGAAGGTTGAAAAAATGGTTCACTTACTTTTCTGAATTAAAAAATATTATTTTTAAGCTTATAAATAAAAATTACGCTTTAGGCCATTTTATCTGACTATCATCTACTACAGAAGACAATATATTTGAGTTTTAGCGCGAATATATGGTATATATTCAAAAAGTAATAAATATTTTTATTTCGAATATTTAATTTCGCAAATTAAACCTAATAACTTTTTATGTTAATTTCTATGTTTCTTTTTTCCGGCATTACGTGAATTTTAATTAATATAAGTGACTATTGTTCATACCGTAGTTTTACTATAAATAATGTGTCCTTAGAAAGTATAAATTGGCAGGTCCATTAAGCTAGCACCTCCACAATCGAATTTTAGAATTTTTCATAGCTCAGAATTTTGGGCTTTTTTAGGGCTATTTTTGGGCCCCAATTAAAATTTTTGGGCTCTTTTACTTTTTCCAAAAAATCAATTTTCTTGTGGAGGTGCTAGCTTACATTAAGCTAGCACCTCCACTTCCTAAAAACACAAAATAATAAAAATGCAATTCCGCCAGAATTTTGGGCTTTTTTTGGGCTCTTGAAATTCACAAAAAAAAATTTCCCCAAAACAACCCTTAAGCTCCAAATT
>CAKNWT010323209.1:0-11303 GCA_932066315.1 Andricus coriarius
TCATCATTTCCTACAATTTATTTTTACTTTATTTGTATGCATAACCTTTACGAACCAAAGCTTTGCTTCCAACCTACAAAATGCATTTATTTAACCAATATTATTTATGGAAATTCGTATAATATATGTGCCTGAAAGTGATTTTTAGTTACATTTCGTTAATTTTAAATGTTTAATTCAATGATATTCTCTTTATTTTGTACTAAATCTCTTGTGGAATGAACACTCTATTTGAAAATGGCGTCATTTTTAGAATAGTAAGTTCCGGTACAGCGGCACCAATCAGAATTTGAGTACCCCGCGTCTCAACTCTCCCTTGAGGATCTCTAATTTCACCCACCGAAATAAGTAGGTGGAAGCGAGTGAAAAGTAAATTTGGCGGGAAGAAGTGACGGGAAGTCGAAAGTTTAATTTGCGCCAGTAACCAGTACGCTATATACGCCGTGTTGACACTAAAGCTGCAGAGAGCGAAACATAAAAAGTTATGGAATATGTGCTCTTGCATTTTTGTAAACGTTTGTGTAACATATGTTCAATTATCTTTTCCCAAACATTACGCGCCAAATATTTAAATGTAAACATACACCCGGCGCACACTCGAAACCGTTCATTCTACCGTACCCCTTCCACTTCACCCTAGTTCCGCCCACTTCTTTACTTCACCCTCCAATTCGCCCAAGCGATCGCTGGAACGCAACCAGGGGAAGTGAAGTTGTGCAGTAGAAATTGACGCACACTCCTCTAGAGGGGGGGGGGGGGTGTAATTAGCTAAACATAGGCTAATTACCCCCCCCCCACCTCTGGAGAAGTGTGGGGAAAAAGAAAGAAGAAGAAATTGACGCAGCAATAAGTAATGGCGGGTTTTTTTAATCTCTGCGCACCATCTGCTGAAACGTCAAAAACAATTTGGGTGTCTAGTGGTAGGGGCACAAGATGAGGGGAAGTTGATGGTTTCGAGGGTTCATAGAATCGAGGGCCGAGTGCAATAGTACGGAGATTTTGCTTAGCGTTTCGTAGGATACGTTAGAAGCTAAATAATACGCTAACGAACGTCGGATAGCTGAAAACGGTAACGCTAAACTCGCAGAGCATGCGCAAACGGAACGCTTTGCAAAATCCCCCTAATAACGCTGCCATGGGACGCCATTCTAGTGGCGTCCCATGATTCCAGAATAGCGTAGTGTCCTCGCATTTTCATTTATTCCCAGATGAGAGCGCTGCATGTGGCAAATTGAGGAATTACGATTCCTATAGTAGCAGACGACAATTTAGTTATAAATTTTCTCTGAAGGGACACTCTCATTTGAGAATAAATCTCGCTATGGAAAAAATCCGAGGGCAGGCGATCTTGAATTGGCGCCAGGTGAACTTTGGAAAAAGACAGGTCAACTTTCTCGATTTTCCCTCTCTTTCTATTCCCTATTCCACTTCTGACGGGCGCAGCCAACGGTTTACTATATGTCGGACTATTCCTTCGTGGTCGGACACCTGTGAATATGGCGCCCCAGATTTGGAATATCCAATTTACTTATTTTGGAATCGTTTGTCGGCCGTTTGATTGTTTTTGTAAGTCAACTTTCGACGTTTGACGGTGAAAATTGTAAAAGTTATTAATATTTCAAGTTTGGGGTGCCAACTTTATTAGCAATTAAGATACGTTTGCTAGCTCTCTAATTTTTAATATTCTACAAACTTTTTTTTATGGAATCGTTTGTCGATCATTTTTCGGTTTTTGTTGACCAACTGGCGACATTTTTTGTTCAAAATTGAAAAAGATATTGAATTTTGAAAAATAGCTTGCCCCCGGCCAGTGCGCAATAGTTTCTGCGCAGGCGGTATCGCCTACTTGACATTGGCGCGGAAATTTAAAAAGCGAAGAATGACAAATATGAAAAACAGTTTTTAGTTTTGCCTCATCAGGTTAAATAGGTATAATTGAGTGTACTTGAGTAAATATGCTCTTTGCAACTAAATTTTTTGTAAGCAACGGTGTACCTAAGTGCATTAATTTACCGGAGTGCTTATCATTATAATAATTTGTACCCACAATATATTTTATTCCTATTAGTATAAGTGTTTTTTTTGGAGTTTATGAAATAATAAATTGATATGATGTTTTAAGAAAGGAAGGAATATTATTGTCATTTTCATAGATGGTAGCTGCTCCTCGTGGAGCCCTGCGGTGTTTGTTAAACCTGTTTTTAAAAATTATATTATATTATATATATGTATATTCCTTCCCTTCTTAAAAGATCATATCAATTTATTATTTCATAAACTCCAAAAAACAGTAATACTAATATAGGAATAAAAGATATTGTGGGTACAAGTTCTTATAATCATAAGCACTCCGGTAAATTAATGCACTTAGGTACACAGTTGCTTACAAAAAATGTACTTGCAAAAATTATATTCACTCAAGTACACTCAATTATACATATTTTCGTATATTTTCGTATATTCGTTATAACTATCATGAGTTTGACTCGACAAAAGTCATCATGCCAATTTTTAACATAATGTAGTTTAATAATTGCATTATCTCAAGGAAATTTTCCTATGCTATTTTTTATGGTTATACCGTAATTGATACGTTATCAAAATTAAAAAAAAATTTTTATACTTTTCACTTTATTTTAAACTTTTATAATAACAATTTTTACAAGATACAGAAAAATGTCAAAGATAATTTAAAAAAGTCAACATAGTCTTCAGCGGTTTTTCTTTTCTCTCTTCATAATAGAACAAGCCTTGAAAATGACCTGAGATTACAGGTTGAAACATGTCGGCAAATTTTGTATAATAAATAAAATTGTTTGACATCAAAAGAAGTGGAATAGTCCTCAATGAACATTATTTATCATCTACCGCAAAAGTACATTCATATTCATATTTAACTTGATGATGCAAAACTAAAAACCGTTTTTCATATTTGTCATTCTTCGCTTTTTAAATTTTCGCGCCAATGATAAGTACGCGAATGCTGCATGCGCAGAAACAGTTGCGCGCTGCCCGGATGCAAGCTATTTTTCAAAATTCAATATATTTTTCAATTTTGAACAAAAAACGTCGAAAGATGGTCAACAAAAACCGACAAACGATTCCACCAAAAAATTGTGTAAAATATTAGAGCGCATGCAAACATATCTTAATGGCTAGTGTGAAGCTGGCACCCCAAACTTGAAATATTAATAACTTTTACAACGTTTACCGACAAACACCGAAAGTTGACCTACAAACACCGTCAAACGACCGACAAACGATTATAAAAAGAATAAATTGGATACTCAAAATTTGGGGTGACATCTTCACAGGGGTATATGTCGGTGGGTTTGCGTAACGCGTCAAATCACTAAACATTTCTGCTAATGAAAGTGATTCTCTAGATTACTGGGAGAATATCATTGGCTGAAACGTCTAGTGATTTGACGCAAAACGCAACACCATTCTGTGATCATGGTATACCACCCAGAGATGGGTAAGTAAAATACTGGTGGTAATTTACTTGGTTTTTTACTGTAATTTACCTGGTATTTTACGTCATCAGTTTTCTACGTGATGTAAATTACATCTTATTCTATGTATGCGGGCGCCACCTCTGAGGCGGGAAATTGAAAACTTAAGTCAGACACCCAATCAGAGGTTTTCTAGACGTATTTTACATATTCGAGGTATTTTACGTAATATACCTCCTTTAGGTATTGTACGTAATAAACTTCCAGTTACGCGTAACTACACATCCCTGATACCACCCTCGAGTTCTGAGTCGGTTATATTACTTCGAGAACGGTAACGAGAACGAGAATATTACCAAGAATATAACCGAGAAATAAATTCTCTGAGAATTTATGAGAATTTAAGAATTTATTCTACTAAATCAAAAAATTAAATTTATTCGTTAACCTAGAACAATTTTTTTAATGTTAAAATTATTAAAAAATATTTTAAGTATAAACTAAGCACCCAGTCAACTATATATGTATGCTAAGATAGAATTTATGAGAACGATCCAAAGTTAACATAACCTCAAATTTCAACTCAATTTTTGATAAATTGGCGGTAAATTCAAACTGAGATATTTTGCAACACAAAATTTTAATATTTTAATATTCAAACTTCTTCTATGTATTTTTCTTTATTTATAAATATATTTATATAAGTAAATACCTTATATGTAACAATGTAAATAACGTAAACAATATCAATATTGTTAATAATCATAAATTCCTAAATTCTCTTAAATTCTGTCATATTCTCCGTTATATAACCTGAACTTAAATTCTCGAGAATTTAAGAACTCTATACCACCCTAAATCTGGCCATAGACAATATTTTTTTAATTTCGAGTATTATCTTCGTTATTATTGGGTTCTTACCCAGAGATGCGTAAGTAAAATACCCTAGGTAATTTACTAGGTATTTTACTCAGGGTTGGGTAACGATACGTCAAAAGCTGTTTTCTACGTGACGCGTCGAAAACCCATGTAGTTGACGTAGTTTTCTACGCGTAAGACGTAACATACGTGGAATACATGTCGCAAACTGACTTTTATGTAAATTAGGTACCTAATTGACTATTTCTAACGTAAATGTGTTATGATAGGCTTCTTTTATTGAGAAAATGTTTCCGTGAATTTAAAGACGAAATTGAACACGTGCGAATAATAGAATATGATCGGCGATGTGGTAATCTTTTCATTTAAACATATATACCGTCAAGCGTCAACTGAAGCTATTCTGGTACAAAAGATTGCATCGCGAAAACAAGGTAAAACACTCTTTTTGTACCAGATAGCCCTATGGATCATTTTTCGTAAATTAAAGACATCTCATCTAATCCTTCAGTACGTCAGCAAAAAATTGAACAAATTATGTTCTTATAAACAAATATAATAAATAGTTGTACTTAATTAAGTAAAACTATTCAAAATCTTGTTATTAAAAAAGCTTCTAATTTCCAATGGAAGAAAATTTTTGAATGTATTCAATTATAAATTATTTTAAAATCCCGAAAAAAATGCATTAAAATGACGCTCTCATGTCATACGGATTCTTACATGTAAAATACATGACATCGATATACTTATATTCTTAATCGAGGTAAATCACGTGTATATGGAACTTTACGTTCTGCAGTTCCCGTTTCCAAACTTGTCGTTTCTTCCCGCAAACTTTACCGGACTGATTGGTGAAGTAACATCATCAATGCCGTCATAATTCTGTTATAATCTTATTGCCCATTGCAAACATTCCTGGAAATAAATTGTAAAAATTGTATAGGTACAAAGTCTGTTACAATGGAGTTCGTTTATCAGTGTATATAAAAGCAACTTTCTTTAATATTTTGTTGCAAAATAAACATGGCGATACATTTTGATTATTTTGATTTTCTTTTACATTTAAAATTAAGCTTATTCCATAGAATATATGGAAGCCCGAAGTGTTTTTATTGCTGACTCACGTAGAAAAATACAGGGACATATTATACGTAGTAATCAGTGTTGCCGCAGTAGGGCCACACAATGTTCCGGCGCACTCTAGCGGCGGAACGAATTTTACCCGGACAAATTTGAAAATTTCCCGGAAAATTTATAACTATAAAATGAACATAGATTACAAAACAACACAGTTTATAATATTTTTTACTGAATGAAACTTGTTTATTATTGTAAAATCAGTTAAAATTATTAAATAGTATAGTTTTAAACATTTTTTATTGAATAATTTTGATTCTATTACCATGTAAAATCAGCATATTGCAAAACATAGTTCTTACCCATTTTTATATATAATTTTCATTAACTTACTATGTCGAATCCAACATAACCCTACAAGAGAAGGCATTTAAGTCCAATTCATACACAAGAACATGATCCAATCCATGATTGGATCATGCACAAGAAGGTACTCAAGTATCAAATAGTATCAACTAGTGACCCCAACTTTGGAATGTATAATGCCACTACCCATCCCTGGATACGCAGAGCGACCCTGCCCAGGGTGCCCCATTCGTCGATTTCCCGAAATATTCCCGACGGTATCGAAATTACCCGGAAACCGGGAAATTTCCCGGTCATCGGCAACACTGGTAGTAATATACGAATAATAATACCTAGAGTATTATACGTTCCCAACCCTGCATGCGGGTTAAAGGCATTATAAATCATTTTTCCACAACTTCTTGACTCCTCTACAAATTATAAAAAATTCATTACTGTAAAATGAAATGAACCGAACCAAAGATATTACCGAACTACTGAAATAACTGGATAAGAAGCGCCGATTTTAAAATCCAGTTTCTACACTATGAAAAAGTGACTTTATAGAAGTAATTTAATATTTAAATTTATAATAACTTAGGACGCTTATCGAGTTGCTTTTTTTCACGTATTCACAAGAAAAAACAATTATTAAATTTAATCATACAATAGATATTTTTAAATAATTCAAAAATTTAACTTCATGAAAGTGCAGTTCTAGCACACACAACAAAAAAGAAATAACTATTTTGCGGGAAAATTATTGTTACAAAGCTTAAAGTAATGACTTTAAGAATGATTTTGTCAATAATGATGCCAATAACACTTGATTTCCTATAATGCTTTTTCATAAGACTGCGGGTTATTTCATGGAAATCATGAAATAGAAATACAAAATTTTGAACAATGCATAGAAATATTTTTTTTCTAAGTTTGAGATTAGAATATCACGTTGAAAGTAAAGGATGAAGAAATTTTGGAAGCTCTAGATTGACTAGATATACTAAAAAGGCACGAACAAAAATTTGCAATGCAATGCTATTGTGAGATACATGATGAAAATAATGAAGATTAATATCTGGTTCTTTATTTTATGAAAAAGGAAATCTTAATTATTTTCTCACTCTTTGTTTATACTATATGATATTCTTAATGTATAATTATATACAATGCAGATGAAGAAGAAGTTACAAAAATTAGTCGAGGGGAAGTATCCACTTATGTTTCACCTGAGAGGATTGGCAATTCATAAGCAATTCGAGACTATTGTCAAAAAGAATTATACAGAAAGCGGCGTCGAAAAAATTTAAGATTAAATCTCGTACACTTCAGAACCAAAATTCAATCTTGATAAGTGTGCGCTTTCAAAAATAAAGACTGATAGAAGATTTCTGTTCAGAAAATATAGTAAAAATAACTAATAAAAAAAATGCACTTCGAAGTCCAAACTCCGACCTTCCCTGGGTGAAGTGCGTCAGTGTATAGGTAATTGTCTTCGTTGCCGAAACCAACGGAGTTATGGCAAAGCAAGTTGATTTTGTAATGCAATTCACAGGAGTTCACAGCTATTTGATTTCAAGCAAAAGTTTGGTTCGAAAAAAAACCGCCAGTTTTTAAAATGTATTCGAGAGTGATCAATCATAATTCTTGAATAAAGTATTTTATTCAATTTCTATGCAAACAAATTCCTAGATTTTGATTACAATTTTTGGATGGTTTATAGATGAAGTTAATATATATTGTTTCATGTTAAGATTATGTAAACTTTCTTTACGCTTTTGTGACAGCACTTTACGCACATAATAATCAGGCAATAACAAAACGGTGTTGCTCAATAATGAGATGAATCTATGAAAAGTGAAAGTATACTTTTCCATAAATCATCCAGCCGCTTTCTCCCAGCAGACGTGTCGCTGGTTGCATATATGTACTTTAAAAAAGCAGCGACTCTCGTTTGTTTACTGTACTTAAAATCGAAGACACATTGATTTACATTTTTTTTAAATAATCTTCAATATTTATTCAATGAAAAATTCTAATTACTGATTTGATTATATCATATTGACTGTTTTATTTTATTTGTGGATGAAGGGAAAATAATTAGTACAAAAAAAATGAGATAAAGAAATGGAACAGCTGATTGTGGCTACTTGTTTTATTTATAAAATTTGTAAAAAAGGCATATATACATAACATTAGTAGCAATGTATCACTTGGTCATAAATACTTTGCTACACGTACACAACAGACTGAGAATTATTTTATGATGACAACGTTGATGATGGCAACAAACTAATCCACGGAGGAATTTCAATTTCTTCCGATCTGATCGATCTGGCTTTGGAGATTGTTTACAACTTCTGGAGGAACTTGATCACCGAGGATTTCGAACAAATTGATCCTCTGGCTTCCGGGAATCATCTCGTAAGCTCTTAGCTCTTGACTTTCCTGGACATTCTGAATCGTGGCATCCTTAGGAATTAGATATGTATTCTGTGCTTGTCTAATTGCTTCATTACTGAATTGTTGGCCTTCTTTTAGCTGAGGAAAGGCTGCTGCCAATCCTGCCAGAAGCGTTACTGCCAGTACGATGTAGACCTTCATCTGAAAAAAATAGAAAAAATATTTGTTATTCATATAATCCGTTAAATAATTAATTAATATCGTATAAACATTAGTGTCATAACAAACATGATATAAGTTAGTGTGCGCTTCATAAATTCTCCCGCCTCAGCATTCACTTTCGAGATTTTATTCTTCAGTTACCAAGGATTTTGTTATTTCAACATTGAATATTGGTATATAAAAAACTGATAAATTTGGCTGAATTTTTAGGAAAATCTAATTAAAAATACTAATTTAAGATCGTGAAATTCAGAATTCTGAGGCAATTAGAGTAAAAAATTATATAATAATCACATTATTTATTTGTAGTTATTTTTTTAACGCAGAAAACTGAAGCTAAAGAGGTCATTGGTACTAAAAAGGCGAGTGACCCTGCTGCCAAATTCCCGTTAAGATCGGTCGAAAGTTTCTCACACTCGTGACGCTTTACTTTCCCTCTCATGAATCGAGATGAGGGCAAAATTTCATCTCCACAAAAAGTGTATCCGTAAGGAATGCATCATCTTTTTATTTTGATTACGATTTCCAATTTCAAATTCACTTAAATTCATATCTAATTTTTTATGTAAAATTTTTTTTTAGATCACCACACATGAGAAATATAGTTTAAATCAATATTATGAAAAAATAAATATAAAATCCCTAATTCACCACAAAAAAAAAAACACGTAGTAAATTAAGAACGGTTGTAATTCGTAGCACGTAACTTTTGAAAACAGTTGAGGCTAGTTTTTTAATTTTTAGATACAAAAATAGCAATTGCTGCCGATTCTAATGTAATATAGAACACGATTTAATATTTTGGTATTGTCTATTTTATTAGTAGAAATAAAATGGTATCACATTGAAAATAAATAATTAAAATCTTAATGGATTGGTACGAGATAAATGTTAAGAAAAAATTAATATTCTTGGAGAAAAACTTACATTGAAAGCGTTATTGGTCCGTTGCTCTCTGAAACTAAACACGAGACCGTCACTAAGGTGGCTTTTATACTCGGCGGGGATTGAACATCCCAAAGAGGTGGCGGGGACTTGCTTGCCATCTTCCACAACTTATAAAACAATTATATTTTCTGTCCGTTCAAACACGTACTATCTTGTGTATTATTGAAGACCCCTTTCCATCGACATAAACCAATATTTATTATCATTATAATCGTCTATTTTATATTTCCAATTATTCGTGGGTTCTTCAAAAATGTGAAATTAAAAAGAAAAGTGATTTTACTATAAATATTTCTAGAAACTGATATGTTGAAATCATAAATTAGGCACCTTTCTATTCAAATTAAATATTTTACTCTAAAATTAAAAGCATGAAAATGTATATTATGAAAACCAAATTTTAATACTATTTTATAATTATAAGCATTATATTGTATCTTTTAATAATAATTAAGTGAATACTCCTTTTTTAGTCAAAATGCAGATGCTGCAGATGACATCGTATCTTTCAACATCTTGTAGGTTACTGATTGCAACAGTTTATTCAAGGCTTATGAACTTTTACTTTTTTTTAAACCATCTTTTAATTCAACTAAACGTGTTCTGATTTTTTAAAGGTCAAAGAATGCATTATCAATATATGTGAACAATACATGACGAACAAGGAAATATTTAAATGTTACTTAATTGTTGAATTTTTTGCAATTTCCATTTAAATAGTTGTATAAAAAATGAATTTCGCTTATTTATATCATCAAATTAATTTCTTTCGAAGTAAAATTTGTTATATCTTCCTTTGTTCGCCTGTACCAAAGAAAGTGTAAAAGTGAAACTGGCCGCAATACTTCACCTGCTATACAGTTTTAGGGCTATCGGATAATATTGGTCAGTATAGGATTCTGCAAGTCATATTAGGTCTCTAAATAAAGACATTTGTAGATACAAATAGAAAGTAAAAGTGGAATACAAATATTAATTTACATTTTAATTTAATTAATATTTACTATATATTCAAGTACTTTCCCCTTCTTATACTCCTTGAATTTTAAAATAGAAGAGTGATGTTCATTGTATTTGAAAAATATAATTAATAATATTTCAAATACAAACTTTCTCATGAATTTATCACCTTGAATTTGAAAGTTAAACAGGCATAATGGTGCCAAATTCGATTATTCGATTCAACTTTCTAGAAACGACACGTGTGCGATCTTATAGCATTTTGATACGTTCACACTTCAAAATGAAAAAATAATTTTAACTTTCCGTAAAAGCTGAGATACTTGCGTATTTCGGATTATATTTTATTGGTTTGTATCTCTAAAATGCAATAAATTAAGTAGCAATCAATGCAAAATCCGTTTTAATAGTGCAGATTAATTCGCCTTTAGAGAAAAAAATTGAATGCAACTGAAAGCCACTAGAAGTTCTAATTGTTCGTGTAATTGATATTTTCTTAACTAATTATTAATTAATAAATGCGCATACTTGTTTAATTTGTCTGGAAAATAATTTTTTATGAATAAAATACTATGTTTAATGTCATCAGAAATGGTATAAACAATTTTAAAACTGATAAAAAACTGCATATATAAAATTTCCATAATCTCTTAATTAATTGTGATTAGGTATTACAAGTTGTGACATTAGTTGGCAAGATATCTTCACGCCGAGGAACAAGCAATAATATCATTTGCATTAAACGAAACATTGATTTTTTAATAACTTGGAAAAAAACGTTATTTTGTACAATAAGTGTATTTTGATATTATTGTTTATTTTTCAAAAGCTGTTCAATTAAATAATAAAATCGTTACAAAAAATTGATTTTATTATTTAATTGAACATCTTTTCAATAAAATCCAAATACACTTATGTTGAAAAGTTAATTTTTTCGAAGCTACTAATCAAATAAAGATTCGTCCCATGCAATTGATATTATTGTTTGATCCTCGGCGTGCAGAGATCTTG
>CAKNWT010323218.1:0-15160 GCA_932066315.1 Andricus coriarius
GAAAAGCATCCCTGCGTGTCAAAAAAATGCCAAGACACTTGCTGGGAAAATTCAGAAGGCGGTCGTCCTTGGGACGCTCCGTGTCCTCAGGGTGCACGAGACTTTTGCCGGATCATCGTATTGAGTTCGTCGCAGACTGTAACCACCTATCTCACGGTCGTGAGGCGTGGTTGCAGCTGAAATTTTACTGCGATTGCGCTGGGAGCGGTGCAATTTTTCAGATTAGCACCTGCTCCCAGCGAAATCCTGCGGTTGTCCTTATGACACACTTTTATATATATATATATATAATCATAATATAAAATATACATAAAATACTTATGCACTGAAAAAAGGTTGCTTTCACCAAATGAATTTTACTTGGCTGAATTAAGTGAAAGTCCTGATTATTTGCAAAACTTTGAATTGTAGGAATGATTTACTTCTGCAAAAGAAATTTTGATACACACTAAAAACAGACTATTGACTGTCAAACGATTCCTTTCACTGTTAAAGGATTTTCCAAAATTGGCATGAGAGGAAATCCTTTCACAGTCAAAGGATTGTCCTTTCAAATGCTATCGTGTAACTGTGAAAGGATTTCCTTTGATCTTGAAGTGAAATCTATTGTCGGACCAAAGAAAGAATAATTTTTACGTTAAAAGAAAACTTACTGTTTGATATTAGGTGAGGTTATGCAGATCAAAAATTGTTCTTTTAGTACACGTACCTTCCAAAGTTCTCGCGTCACAACCTCGGATTGCTAGTTTTTTTGAATAAATCCGTTTTCTACAATATTTCACATGTTTTTTTACTTAATGTATCAATTAATAAATAAATCGTGTGCTAAACGATATCCACTCATGCGCAGGCGCATTTATTCCGCTAGCCAAACAAATGAAATCCTTTAATAGTTGAAGGAATTCTTTTCAAAGTAAAAGGAAATCGTTTTACCTTAAAACTAATTCCGTTTTGCATTTAACGGATAAGTCTTTGAACAGTGAAACGATTCTATTGATTGACAAAAGAAATCGTCTTAATTTCAAAGGACGGATTATGAGAGGAACGTAATTTTACTGTTAATAGACTTTTTCTTAGAGTGTAGAATTGAGTTAACATTATTTCATTCATAAGTACGACCCATTGGTCGGATGGGAATATTTCATTAAGGACAAAAATATACATTTTAATACGAATGAATGGCTTATTGTTCCAAATGAATGTGCCATGAATGGGAATAAATATTTCTTTGATCTGATGATAAATATTTCTTTGACCTAAACCATGCGCAAAGGCAATAAAGTAGTTCGTACTTATTTAAATTACAAAATTTACATAAATTAAAAACTTGATGAATCTAAAACAGAAAAATCCATGAAAAATCCACTTCCAGCTGGAATCGAAGTTTGGTTCCTGAGATGCTCTTTATTGAAAAGGTTAGAAAAAGTCCCCTGATTATGAATATCTTGGTTATTGAGAAAAATCAATTTTTTTTACCTCTTGCAGTTTGTTCGTAGCATACACCGTTTGCAATTCAGAACGCTATAAAAAAATTAAAAAAAATTACAGCGTTAAAACAAAATGGACATAGGTATTTCTACAATTATAACGTAGAATTTACTTCTCAGAAAAAAATATAAAACATGTAAAATGTACATGATCTATATCGAGGTTATGTCTCTTAAAAGCAAAAAAAAAAAATCTTCCGATAGAATGAAAACATGTCTTCGTGAATTATTGCTAAAAATTTCGATTTTTAAGAGGAAATCGCCTGGACTTTTCTTTTTTTAATAAAAAAATCATCCAGGTCAATCAATCGGTTATAGATTGCCTTTCTATGCAGGGTTGAGAACACAGTCAAATTGACGAAAAAATCAAATTAAACCAAAAATTCCGGTAAATTTCTGATACGAAAAATCGTTTACGTTGTTTTTGGACACCTATACTGCTCGGAAAAATCGCCAACTAAATCACCGACACGGTCGAGCAGAATTTTGGCTGGAATTTAATCAAATTTGTGGAATGACACATATAATATATGAATATATTACTTACTTAATAAAAATAAAATGATAATATTTTTTCTAATAATTACGGTGCCTTTGCGTTACAGTTTTGAGTTTGAATCGCTTTAATATCTTTATTACTGAGAATAGTATAGTTGTACATTTTTGTAATTTTAAGCAATAATTTGTATTATTTCTCAAATCTTTTCTTATGAAAAAGAATTTTGGTAAGTATTAGATCCAAGACTTACCAATACTTCTTTTTCATCAGGGTATTAACCTTAATTTGTTTATAAATGTTTGGTTCACATTCATGAATTTTTTCAAATTTTTCCCATTGCCTCTTGTATACAAAATAATGATCTAAACTTGACTCTCCTTGAGTTTAACAAAAATTACTTAATTCTTTGTACATCTTTCAATATACAAACTACACATTTATTTTAGATTACCGTCTTTGATTTCATTTATTGTACTTTTTACCATTATTTTATTATCATTAATCCACTGGGCTTGATATGTACTTTTCAGGCTTCATATAATATCGATATGTTTCAGCACAATGGGCAGTGAGTTGACTATTTTTGAAACACCGCTTATCATTTCTGAAAACTATATTGTTTAAAAATTTAAAAAAATGTGCTTACAAAAGTATACTTTAGTTTTAAGCTTTTTTTCTCTCTAAATCAAAATTGGTAAAATTTATCTAATTACTAGCGTAATTTTTAAGATTTGATTAGCGAAAAGTAAGTCACTAAAGATTAGAAGAGAATTGAGCCGCTGGATAGTGTAAGGGCATATAAAATTCACATGGCCGTTCCGGCTGGCCCCTGTTGTCTACAAAATCGTTTTCGAAAATTAAATTTTTTAAACTTATGGCTTTGTGGGAAATTTCATGGCGCATTTTTTATCTTCTTACAAAAAAGTTGTGTCTTTTACTGCTCCTGATAGAAAGTAAAAAACGGGATTTCGTGACAAACAAAATTTAATACATATTTTGACTTCAACTCGCTCTAAAAGACAAAGTTCTGAATACTTTCACATGAAAATTTGAGGACTTATGTTTCAAACTGTTTTGAAGATGATATGCTCGTTGAAACTTTCTTGATTTGTTATAAAAAAAGCTGTTAATTTTCTTGCCAAGCAGTATCAAAATAATGTTACGCAACTTTCAAACGCTTCGTTTAACGAGGGAATTTTGAGTAAGCCCAAACTTCCAGCGAAAGAAATGTTTATTAGTGTATAATGAAGTTTTATGAAAAGTAATACTTCAATAGAATAAATCTTTAAAAAAATACGAACATTCAAGCAGCGCGTCAAAGAGAGATCGAGCGCGTGAGGTGAGAATGCTTCGGCGCCTCGACCATGCATTGAAAAAAATTTCTAGGTGTATTACCTAGAATTCTTGCTGTCCCAGCTAGAAGGTATCGCTGGATTTCGTCTTCCTAAATAGTTAGCTGTATTGAACAGATTTTCTTGCAGCATAGTATAGGTACAGTACCTAGAAAATTTAGCTGTCACGAGCAAACCAATTATATAGGAGATACGATGTTTGAGCATGACTGCTAGAATGTTTAGAAAATGGTGATAGATTTATCTCCAAAATTTTCTGTCTGCAGGAGATAGACGGTTGGTATATCTTAGCTATTTAGTTTCCAGTCCTACCTAGACTTTGTTGGAAATTCAGCTATATCTCCCCAGCAATATATTTCTAGCTACAACAGCTATACCATTTTTTTCAGTGTACCGCTGTCCTGTCGTAGCCGCTAGACATAATGTTTTGTAACTATTCTGGAGATGAAAAAATGCCCAAAAAAGTGTATTATTCGCATAGTAATGTATTTTATTGCTAAACGATTTGAAGTACATATACCTGAGGTTACAATAAACGGAGAAACATGTAAAATCAATTTTTCCTAGATTTCGTTGCAATTTAAGGACAAGCGTGTCATATTTAGAATTTTTACTATTGAAAATACTAAATTTAGAAAAAATATGAAACTTTGAGATATATGGCATTAAAGTATAATAATTTTTTTTCTAAAATTTAGTATTTTCCCTAGTACAAATTCTCATTATGACACGTTATGAAAAATTGATGTAAAAAGTTTCTCCGTGTAATATTGAAAAGTATAAAAAAATTACGGTTTCGCGCTTTTTAAATTTTGCAATATTAAATACCTTGTTTCTTTTTGCTTTACGAACATTCTCAGCCTAATCTGCTTCATTTTTAGATTTTTTCTACCTTGAGAAGGTTCTGATGAACACGATGCCATTTTATTTTAACGACTTGATACAATGTTGACTTTATGAAAAAATTATTTTTATCCGTGGCACTAAATAATTAGTCTTTGGAAACGTAAACTGTCAAGGCTTTTGGTGGCGACTCATTGTTGACACTGCCTGTGCGCTCTTCTGTTTTCCTGCAGAAGTATTCCAAAGAAATTCGCACGCGGAAAATTCGCAGAAAAAACAAGAGCGAGTAGAATCGACGTGCTCTCAAGCGCTCGAGAAAAGCAAATTAAATGCTTATGATTTTCTAACGGTAAGATGAATTGACGTAAAAATTCCAAAAAACTTGATTATATCATAATAAAAATTTCTTCCGCTGAAAGTTTCGCTCACTTGATATTACCCAGATAAACAAAGCGATCGAAAATTCTCTCTCCTAACAGATACGACAAGACCGCGCGGAAGTATTCTCACCTCTCACGCGCTCGATCTCTCTTTGACGCTCTGCTTGAATGTTCGTCTTTTTTTAACGATTCATTCTATTGAAGTAATAATTTTCCGAAAACTTCATTATACACTAATGAACATTTATTCCGCTGAAAGTTTGGGCTTACTCAAAATTCCCTCGTTAAACGAAGCGTTTGAAAGTTGCATAGCATTATTTTGATACTGCTTGGCAAAAAAATTAACAACTTTTTTTTTATAACAAATCAAGAAAGTTTAAACGAGCATATTATCTTTAAAACAGATTGACGCATAACTCCTCAAATTTTCATTTGAAAATATTCAGAACTTTGTCTTTTAGAGCGAGTTGAAGTCAAAATATATATTAAATTTTGTTTGTCACGAAATCCCGTTTTTTTACTTTCTATCAGGAACAGTAAAAGACACAACTTTTTGTAGGAAGTAAAAGATGCGCCATGAAATTTCCCACAAAGCCATAGGTTTAAAAAATTTAATTTTCGAAAACGATATTGTAGACAACAGGGGCCAGCCGGAACGGCCATGTGAATTTTATATGCCCTTACACTATCTAGCGGCTCAATTGAGCTGCCGGATCGAATAAGGAGACATAAAATTATTTCGCAAGGAGTGGGAAGGCCCCTGGAGGCTTTCAAAACCATTTACGAATTTTTATTTTTAAAGACTATATCTAGATGTAGAATTTCATTGCGCAACTTTTTTCCCTGAAGAAAAAAGTTGCAGCTTTTTTAGTTTTCTAATTAAAGTCAAAAAACTGACTTTATTGTAAAAATCAATTTTAATACTTTTTTCACTTCAACTCGTGCTCAGTGAGTCAGTTTTTCAAATTTTTCAGTAAAATTTTCAGGGAATTTAGTTCAGAATGTCCTTTGACTGATAGAGTGTAAGTAATTTAAAAATTTATTTAAAAAAAATTGTTGTTAATTTTTTCCTGATGCGTGACGCACGTCGGACTTCTCTAACTTCCAGCGTTTCGTTTATCGAGTACAAAGAATTTTTCTGGAATATTTTGGCCCAATCGAATGAATATTCAAGAAATGATTAATGTCTCGAATCACTAGCGGCTAGGAGACTCGCGCGCGGACTGTAGCGAGAGTCTCAGATCCGATTCATAGTACAGTTCTCCGGCGCAAAAAATAAAAACTATTCAAGTAATCAGCTAATATCAAATTATTATGAATAAATAAATAATATCGCATAATGTGAAATAATTAATTAATTTATTATTATGTACAATATAATTGTTCTATTTTTGAGACAAATCTAAGAAAAGCATATAACCTCTGACAATTCGCAGAATTGGAAGTTAGAAAAAAATTATTTCTAATTTGAAAGCTTTTTCCGTTTTTTAATTAATATTAATTTAAAAATATATCAAGTCTTTAATAGAAATATTATGCTTTCTGAACTCATGATTACTAATCAGATCCTTCTTCACTTTGATATATACATTTTGTTTGCGGAAAGTACAAAGTAATTATTTTTTATTTAGAACAGCTGTCATCATCGGAAGAAGTCATATTTTGAGTTTGACTGTCACTAGGTTTAGTTTCAATTAATGAAAAAATATTGTTAAAGAACACGCGCCCTTTTTCGGTAAGATAAACCATTAAACTTTTAGCGTCTTTCATTTTAGCTAGACTGATACCTACTCGAGGTGGAGGTAACTTTGGAAGAGTTGCAAGTTTAATAGCTGGATTTACTTCATAAACAGAAGGATTTTCTTTATTATAATTTTGAAAAACATGGATTTTTCCGCTTGGATGATACTCAATGACATTGGATTCGTTAGTTTTCATTCATTTGGGTTTTTGCAATTTACCTCTCAATAACTTGTCAAAGTCTTGTAAAATGTCTGCCACAGATTTAACTATAGTAAAAGGAGGATTACGAGCACTAAGAATTAAATTGCAATAATCATCGAAAGTTTCGATTCAATCCATTTTTTCTTCTTCTGAGCGTACATTCCAAAATTGCCATCGCATATACAATATGAATGGCCGCGGACAGGAAATTCGTGCAAAATTGTAACATTTAGTTCCATTGACAATAAAATTAGGAATGTAAACATGGTATAATTGCGGTTTTGTCCAGAGGCAGCATCCGAGAAAAGGATTATTTTAGAGTGACATTCTGAATTAAATTCTTGTTTTACTGTAAAATGAAGAATGCTGCAAACCGTGTTTGCACCCTTCTTTGCAAGCCCTTCGAGGTATGGAAACATGTAACTTTGATCAGTATTGTGCACATGGACATTAAAAAGAAAAAGCCATAATAATATTTTATAAAACTGATCATTGACGGGGATCTTTGGCAATGGTAAATTTTGCGCGTAGTCGAACTCGCAACATATAACGTTTTTTTCTGATAAAAGTTCTTTTTTAAACCTCAAATAACCTTTCGCTTTTTTCTTGTGCTCAGTAATATTCGGATATTCGTCATTTTTTCTTTCACTTTCGTAGCACACGTTACACACACACGTTCGCGGAAGCCTAAACGAAAAAGGCAAGTTGTAGTTAAAATATTTAGCGTAGGAAGATTCGCTTAAAGGAATGTCCTTCTCTTATGTGATGCTCTGATAGTAGTCAAGAAATAAGTTGTATAAAGTACTTAAATTTTATTCCGGATTTTCAAAGTATTTTAAAGCAGTTCCTTCTCTTTTATAGTGAGATTCGCGATGCCTTAAACTATAACAGTGTATTTGAATTAGATCTTTCACATTGTCATTTAATTTTATATTGCGATTAGTGTGTGTCCCTCTAGTATCACATAAATTTTCCTTATTCAAAATTTTCCCTTGTAAAAGCCTTAATCTTTTAATTCCTACACCTAGTACTTCGCAAAGAAACTGTTGACAGATAGGAATATTTTTTTGCTCATGGGGAAATTCAAAATTCCACTGTATCAACCTCTGTTTTTGAGCACTAACATCTACAGATAATGGATTCTCGCATTTCATTATAGTGCTTAACAAAATATTCTGCTTGTCGTAATCAGCTAATTGTCAAAAATCTGAATGAAATTTTTCCTGTTCTGGGACTTCAATTTTTTCATAAAACTTCAGACGCTTACAGCAGATTTTAACAATCTCAAAAACTTTTGCATTCTGGACTTTATTTGAAACAGATATATATTCTTCACCCTGAAATAAATGAAGGAAATTTCGCTGATAAAATAGTGAGAAGTCGTTCACTTACTGATTGTCACAGATTTTGAATAAAATTTCACTGATTCAAATTCAGAGTAAAATATTTCACATTTATTATTGATATTTGCACTGACAAAATTATTGCTGTTATTTTTATCACATATTTCTTCACTGCATTTTTTTAGAATATTAAATTTATACCTTGTTCCTCTTAGTTTTTCGCAAATTTTCCTCCCACTGTTATTCATGTCTACTTCTTCTTCTACCTCTAGGATTCGCTTCCTCTGACATTATATAACAACACTTTTGTTAAAAATCAAGTGACATTACTCTGTCAAAATCAAAGAAATACTAACGCTCTATTAATATATGTATCAAAAACAAATTCACTTTCGCGATTTCTCATTGTTTTCAATTCCACGAATTTAAAGCATTGAAAAATTCGCGGAATCAGGAATTCGGTGAATCTCAACTATTAGATGCTTATGTTTTGTTTTACTTTTGTACAGTTTGTCTCAAAAATAGAAATATTCTATTGCACATAATATTAAATGTATAAATTATTTTACAATATGCGATATTATTTATTTATTCATAATAATTTGATATTACCTGATTACTTGAATAGTTTTTATTTTTGGCGCCGGTGAACTGTATTATGAATCGGATCTGAGACTCTCGCTACAGTCCGCGCTCGAGTCTCCTAGCCGCTAGTGATTCGAGACATTAATCATTTCTTGAATATTCATTCGATTGGGCTAAAATTTTCCAGAAAATTTCTCTGTACTGTTGTTAAAAACTTTCTTGCTGGAAGTTTATTGTTGCTCAAAATTCGCTCGATAAACGAAACGCTGGAAGTTAAAGAAGTCCGACGTGCATCACGCATCAGGAAAAAATAACAAAAATCATTTTTAAATAAATTTTTAAATCACTTTTACTCTGTCAGTTGAAGGACATCTTGAAGTGCATTGCCTGAAAACTAAAGCTAACTTTTTGACTGCAACTTTTTGACTGAGGGAAAAAAGTTGCGCAATAAAATTCTACATCTGGATATAGTCTTTAAAAATTAAAATTTGAAAATGTTTTTGAAAGCCTCCAGAGGTCTCCCCCCTTCTGGCGAAATAATTTCATGTGCCCTTATTCGATTCGGCAGCTCAATTGTCAATTAAAGTATTCGAGATATTTCCTAATTCAATAGTGGAAGACTAATTGCTGGGTAAAAAGAAAATTATTTAGAAATGTATATAAAAATTTAAAAATGTTATAAACATGGAAAACGTGAAGAATAGAAGAGTTCAATAAAAGGACAGGATGAAGTTACATTTTCAACTCTATTGAAATAATAAAAAGGACATATTATGATATTGTAAACGTGATGTAGCCTGTCTCCAATTTAAAAGTAATACCTTCTGCTTGCTTGAACAAATTTGAGAAAAATTAGAAGTTTTCAGACTCTTCAAACTACAATGGAATTATGGACTCGACATTAATTATACATATTTTGGGTCTTCATGCGCTGCTTTTTCACATAGATCTGTTTTCGATTTTCAGATTTTTGTTTATTTGTATGTTCTCCTTATTTCCCATAGAAAATTGCAATTATTTAGCAAATTTTGTGAACATTGTTGCCTTGAATAAGCATCAGCTTGTAAGTATGAACTTGGATTCTTAAATAAGATTATTTTAATTGTATAGCTTTTTTCCTTATGCAAAAGATACTTTGCGATCTCTCTGCATCAAAATGGATAAAATTCAACTCATTACTAGTGCAATTTTTCAGATATTTTCTAATTCAATAGTGAAAAAACTAATTTCTGGTTAAGAAGAAAATTATTCAGAATTGTATATCATAATTTTAAAACAATTATAAACATGAAAAACGTGAAAAACAGAAAATTTTTATTCAGCGACCAGATGGTGTAACATTATTAACTCTGTTGAAACAATAGGAAGACCATATTGTGAAATTATAAACGTGACACAGTCTGCCCTTAATTTATAAACATCGCCTTTCAAATATTTGAAAAAAGTTAAGAAAAATGATAATTTTTTTTAACTCTTTAAATGACAATAGATTAATGGACTCGAAACTAATTACACATATTCAGGGTCTTCACGCGCTGCATTTTCCTAATTTTCTATAGAAAATTGCAATCATTGAGCAAACTTTGTAAAAATGATTTGTCCTTAATAAGGATCAACTTGAGTCCCAGAAGAAGTTTATTTTTATATTGTAGCTTTATTCTCACGCGAAAGATACTCTATTGTCTCTCTAAATCAAAATTTTGTTAGTCAAATCAAGAAAACACAGTAAAAGAATTCATTTTTATAGATCGATAAAAGATACGTGTCTGGTTCAAATAAAAACTATCACTGTGAAAGAATATTTTTTTGATGCTGAAAAATAGGATTCAAGTAAATGCATTTACTTGGTTAACCTTTATTCAGAAAAGTGGGAGTCTGCCTTTGTCTAATAAGGTTCAAGCAGGAACGCATTGAGAAAAATTATTTTGAAGTTCGCTGTGGGCGTCTATACAGGTGTAGCGTAGTTGTATCCGGTATCACTTCTTTTAAATATGTGGGAGTCTACCTGGGTCTAGGCGTGGTTCTATCCGGGATCACTTTATTCAGAAAAGTGGTAGTCTTTCTGGGTATAATAGGATTCAAGCAGGTACGCCGAGAAATAAATTATTTCAAAGTTCGTTGTGGGCGTCTGAACGGGTCTGGCGTGATTTCATACGGGATAACTTCTATTTAAAATTGTGGGAGTCTATGTGGGTCTAAGAGGGTTTAAGCATGGAATGCAGAGAGAGAAATTATTGAAAAAATTATTTCAATGATCGTTGTGGGGGTCTATAAGGGTCTAGCGTGGTTCTATCCGGGATCACATTATCCAAATTATGGTGTTGTAGAATATGGGTCGATCTAGAGAGGTATATGGGCATAATAAAGCGGTGCCTGTATTTTATCTGCGAAACAAGAAAAGGATTAACAATATAATAAGCCTGCATTTCATCAAAATATTTTCATTTATTTATAGTGTTTGCTGACAAAAATTCTTAGAATATTAATCACCGCGCAATATTAATAATAAGGACAAAATAAGGCAAAATTGAGGTTTTGGAAACACTTTAAAAATACAATGTGTTTATACTAACAAAATACATGTGTCTTCGATTCAAACTAAAATGATTTCAAATTCAACATGCACGTCTTTTATTTAAAAGTGTATTTTAGTTTTTATTGTTCCATACTAAAATCTGTAGCCAAGAATAATTTGTTATGATTTTGTAGCCCATAGGTAGAATGTTATGAATTTCTAAATTCAAACACCCAAAACAGACATTACCAATTGTTTTTTTCTGGGTGCCGAAGCAAAACTTTTTTTTGCTTGGCTCAAATAGTTTGATAATTTAGCACTTGCACTCGAATTACGTGGAGTGATGTGGTTGCTCCGATCATACTCACACAAAAATAACACATTTTAATGAATAATTTTAACAAAATTCCCACATGATGGGTTAAACATTTAAATTTGCTTTTTTGGACGTTATTTTCAATTTTCAATTACACGATGTAAGAGTGTGACAGATTCTTCGCATTCTGGTAGTGATAAATAATAGCATTAACATTTTCTGCTATTCAACCACGAGGGTCTTGAAAATATGCCTTTTGTGAATATCATAAAAATAGTTTGATCGTAAAAGTCTTTATTTTTAATGCATATGATACAATTAATACTTGTATCTATACAAGTATAAAAATAAGGAAGGTGAGTAGCTATTGCTATTGCCGCTCTTGACTGCTTCGTGACTATCCCTAGAGCATTGTAGCGACTGCTCATTGAGTTGTTACCGAATTCAGAAGAAACCCTTGGTAACAGGGTCCCCCTATTCGCAACCCGGGGTCGCGCTCGGTAGTCTGGTCAACGGCGCCGAGATGATGATGAAAATGATTTTTTTTTTCATGATGATGATATTTTTTTTTACGAGAGTTGGTGACAAATGTTCAAAAACACACCGATAAGGGTCAGCACTTCTCGTTAGTGTGGGGATCTTAGTAGTATCATCACTACAATGACCTTGATATATGCTTTAATAATACTATATATATATATATAACGATCTTACTTTGTCATCATAATGATGCTACTAAGAACCCACTAGAAAACACCACCCTTTCTCCATATCAGGAATCCCCCCGCAACCGCTTTCGCATTATTTCAGGGGGTACCGTTTCTTCGCCTATTGGGGCATCTGTTGGTTTTCTTATTCATCGGCCTCGTGTCCCAACCAAGATGTACACATCGTCCTCAGTAGTGTAGCGGTACCGCACATCGGGCTCGTCAGCCTTCGACATCCTGGTTAGCTTGATGGCCTAAACCAATGTTACGCATCGTCACCAGCAGCACGACGATGTCGTGCAACTGGCTCGTTGGCCTTCGGCAGTTTAGGGGTTGGGTGATATATTCTCAGCCTCTCAGGTGGCCTTCTTCTTTCTTGTTACGGAGAATGGTTTCCCACCAATCCTCGCTTTGTAGCATCACTGCGACAATATTGTCCGGCTTTATATCTCCGATCTCGGTTTCCGGCCTGTGTTCGAATTCGGCCCAGCGTTCGTACTTGAGGAATGTTTGGTTTGCGTCGTCGATTTCCGCCTCGCAGTAGGCACATTCTGTACTGCTAACTTCTCCTATATTATAAAGGTAGTTACGGAAGTAACCGTGTCCTGAAAAGAATTGCCTCAAGTGGTAATTTGTCTCTCCGTGCTTTCGGTGTAACCAGGTGTTTAGTTCTGTGATCAACCTTTCGGTCCATCTTTCACGGTAATCATTACTCCAGCGATGTGTTTTGCTATCGCCTTGATTACGTTGGGTCTCCTGTGAAAGACTTCCTTCTTCTCCTGGGCCAGTAGATCGATTGGTCGCCAGCAGGCTAGGATAGTCAATACCAGAAGACAGCCCGAAGGTGCTGGCTTCTGATCCCATACTGTGGCTGACACCTCGGCAGTGCAAGCACACACCAGCCCCTTGCCACGTCAGCGGGTAAGGCAGACGTGGTTTGGAGCACTCCCAGTGGGCCACAGCAGATGAATCAATCGTGGTTTTTCTAGGTGTATCCTTTACCCAGTCTGTTTAGCCGGACAGGCATATTTTATTTCCGCTCTACCCTCTATATCTAGCAAGCATTGCCCTACAAGCCACCTGGATGCGCGCCTTACATGGGTTACAGACTCCCAATGCGTATGATGAAGATGATGTCGAAGATTGTACTTGTATTTTATGCGTGAGGGTCGAACGGTATGAAGTTATTACTATTTAATCTCTCACATCCGCTTAGGTACTATTTTTCCGTTGATGACGACGAGGGGGACGGGAATTTTAATAAAGAAGACGAACCGATACCCTTAATAAGACTGTGATGTATCGTGTTGACTTTAGTTTTATTATTATTATTATTACTACTACTACTACTACTACTACTACTACTACTACTACTACTACTACTACTCCCGTGCAGGGTTGCTGGTCCCCCATCGGGCGCCTCCCCAGGTTGCGGATAGGGGAACGCCTCCCAGATTTGGGTGGTACCGGGGAAACCAAACACCAGGGGCAGACAAAAACCAGCTAGGGGAAGGAACCCCAAACAAAAAATCACAGATGAGCGAGTCTCTTAAAAAGAAAATACCCCAAGAGAGTAACAATCTCTCCGCCGGTTCCGATCAGGTGCAAGCCCTGGTGGCCGGTGCTGGTTCCACGGATTTTGGGGGGGAACCAAAGTTACTTTGAACAAGACATCAGGGCGGTGAATAGAGACATGACGAATGTTCGAGCACACCTGCAGGAACTGAGGGATGTCTTGAAGAGGATGCAGGATTTCTGCGACAAGAAGCGTAACATGTTTATGCCAATTAGGGATGGCTTGGCTGAGGCACGGGATGTCGTGTTCTCACTGGACTTAGACATTAGATCGGTTAATAGCTACTATTAAGATGCGATAAAGTATGTCGGGAAGGACATTGGAAGAAAGTATTCCAATAAGAACAAGGTGAGGAAAGAGACTAGCCATAGCGAAACTCAAACGGAACAAGCCTTGGAGTCTCCCTCTACCCATACTGGGAAGCGTGGGAGGGAGCCCACATTGAGTCCCGTTGAGGTAGGCTCTTCCAAACCAAAAGCGAAGAAGCCGAGGACACGCACTACAGCAGCAGCGTCCTCAACTCCGAAGAGGGAAGAAGTCGGGGCGACATCAACGGCGCCCACAAACATCAAGAAGAAGGAGTTGCAGAGGAGAGCTCGACCTGAGGCGGTCCTAATAAAACCGGCTCAGGGTTCGAGCTATGCCGAGGTCCTTAGGGACCTCAAGAAGAAGGTTAAACCGGACACCCTTGGCGTCAAAATCAGGGGTGTTCGTGAGACGAGGAATGGTGAGGTCCTGATTGAGGTGGGCCCTGCAGCAGATGGCCGAGCCAAGTTGTCTTCTGCGATCAGGGAGGCAGTAGGCGTTGGAAATTCCACGCGCGAGCTCGTGCCACGCACAGAAGTTGAGGTCCTTGACTTGGATACGACAACTGACGTGGGGGAGGTGACGGAGGCAGTTCAGAAACACTTCAGTTGTATGAATCTGGCAGAAGTGAAGGTCAGCATGACGAAGAGAGCTTTTCGGCGAGAGCTAAAGGCGTATGTGGAGCTAAGCGAGGAGCTGGCATCAAGACTCCTCAAGACAGGTCACCTAAAGGTGGGGTGGATGTCGTGCAGAGTGAGAAAAAAGACGGAGGCTATCAGGTGTTACCACTGCTTAGGTTTCGACCACATAGCAGCGGGATGCCAGGGTCCAGACAGGATCAAATTGTGCTGGAGGTGCGGCTAAGAGGACCACAAGGCTGTGGTGTGCGTGAGCATTCCTCAGTGCTTCCTCTGCGCCGCACGTGAAGAAAATCCCCGGACTGATCACCTGCCGGGGACTATGCGGTGCGCATCATTTAGGGAGGCGGCCCTTTCGAGAAAGCCAACCAGATGACAATAGAAACCAGCCAAGCCCAGCCATGATGTCGAAGGCCGACGAGCCCGTTGTGCGACATTGTCGCACTAATGAGGACGATGCGTACATCATGGCTGGGTCTGGTGCCTGATGAAGTCCAAGCTGGACAGATCAGGAGGACGCTGAAGTACGGCGTTGAATGCCTATAACCCATGTTCCTGAAGTAATGCGAAAGCGGATTCCGGGAACATGGGTTGGCAGGTATAAAGGAGTTCGTTTAGTGGGTAAGGCTTCGGTCAGTCCCACACTCACCTTCGTTCCTTAAGGATTCG
>CAKNWT010323227.1:0-14087 GCA_932066315.1 Andricus coriarius
TTACAGTAATAATGTTTGATATAACTTTATTCTCTGGTTAATATTTTTAAATATTTAAACAAATTTATCGAAAAATTGCACATTTCAGCCAAACCAGGACTCGGTTTGCTTGTTTTTAAGTTACATGTATCCATTTTTGAAAGGAGGGCTGTACAGCCCATTATTGTTTTCATAATCATTTGTTATAAACAAATATAAAATTTTGTTATTTTAGAATCCATCTACATCATTCTTTCAACCGTCCATAATAATTATTCACAAATGTCTGTTTAAAAAGTACACCCAGAGAAAACTTACGTTTAAAAATAAATTGTTTCTTTGACTTAATTTTTTTCATTCAAAGTAAAAGAACCTTTGAAATAATTAAACATTTGTTTAATCTAAAATAATGAAGTTTGTTACCACATTTAAAATTGGATAAAATTTAAGAAATAATTTATTCAAGCTCATTATTTTGAACCAAGAAAATTAATTTCTCAAACCAAATAAAATTTTAATAAAAGAACACAATTGCGTAAGGTTGTTAGCTTTATGAAACAACAAGAAGGCAATATTGCGAAACTTTTAGATAGGCTGAGTCACATGATTGTGGATCATGCTACATTACCAAGTACCGGACAAATGTCACGTACACCATTTTATGTTGAAAGTAATCAACAAAAAAAGTTAAACAATTGATTAAAAACTGACATCGCTCAATAATAATTAGTCAATATGTTTACAAATTGAATTTTGTGAAATAAACTTGTTATTTGTGACCATGCCACTGCCTAAAATCTCTGTTTTTGTGGTTTTATGCCCTCTACTTATTCACCAAAATTTGTTAGGATAAAGGTTATCATTTCGTTGCTGCAATGAAAAGAAGTTAGGGGCCCCGAATTTTGGCAATTTATTTAATTTATTTTATTTAATTTATTTTGAAGAAATAAATTAATTTTAGAATTAATCACAATAATTATTCCTTGGAAAACAAATATTTGTTCTATTTAATGAACAGTAGTAGTAGTAGTAGTAGTAGTGGTAGCGTAGGTATGCTTGAGCATTTCTGAAAGATATATGAGTAATAAATGTCGCAGATAAGACAAATGCCAACATAAAAAATGTTTGCCCTTCATTAAACTTTAAATATAATCTACCAAACTAGTCGCTTTTCATGAACTTGTTCAACACTTAGTCTTGAGATGACTATCGTTAACTGTACCCAGATCTATCTACAAACTATGAAGATCGTCATTGCATTATTTGCCTGGATGGCTTTTCTTAGTTTTGCAAGTAAGTGAATCTAACATAATATAATATTTATAATAATAAAAAAATAATACATAATCTCAAAATATGGACAATAAATTGTGAGCCTAGAACTAATAGCTTCCCTCTAACTTTTTGGTGAACGTGCCAGATCAAAAACTTGTAACATATGGGAATAAAAAAAGGTGATTACGCATTACATTAATGTTAATCTTAAATTTGACTTCTATCACATTCTGCACAGCATAAAATTTGTATTTGAAAATTCGGTTACCAGATATTGAACGGAGCAACTTTGCACAAGCCCAACTGTGCACCTGCACAGATGGGACACTCCCAACTATGCACGTTATGGGCCGGTAGTACAACTGCGTACCTACCATATGTGTCATATGTGCACAGATGGGACAATCCCAACTATGCATGCCCAAATTTAAATGTGCAGAGATGAGCCGGTGTGGACGCGGACATGTCCACATGGTACCCTTCCAACTTTGCACCTGCACAGATGGGACACTCCCAACTGTGCACGTCATGGTCCAGTAGTACAACTGCGTACCTGCCATATATGCCATATGTGCACAGATGGGACACTTCAAACTATGCATGCCCAAATTTAACCGTGCAGGGATGAGCCGTTGTGGACACGGACATGTCCAGATGGTACCCATCCAACTTTGCACCTGCACAGATGGGACACTCCCAACTAGCACCTGCACAGATGGGACTCTTCCAACTGTGCACGGCATGGGCCAGTGGTACAACTGCGTACTTGTCATATGTGTATGTATATGTGCACAGATAGGACACTCCCAACTCTGTACTCGTACAAATATGGGACTAACCCAACTAGACACGTTGAAAATTAAACGTGCACAGATGGGCCGGTGAGGACGTGGACGACGCTGGGGTCACCACATCCTTACGCCTATGTTTATGCCTATGTATGTATTATTATGTATAATTGGCTAAGAGGGAAATGGTTTAAAGGATGGAAAGGTGTAGAGGGAAGGGGGTAATGAGAGAGAAATGATTTTGGGTATACATGGATGAGATGGGTGAAACATATAAGAAAAGAGAAGGGTGAAGGGGATCTGAAAAGTGTTAGGCAGGATGGGGTAATTAGATATCGCTATGGTTTATGAGAAAAATGGGTAATAGTGCATAAAGTTTACCAATGAGATGAAAATGAAATGAAAATGAAACCAGAAATCCTTTTGCCCAAGTCTTTATCTACTGACTAACAGTTATTTTTTCCATGTACAAAAATCTTACAAATTTTTTTTTACAGAAGTCGGTGCTATGGAGGTTGGAAGTCCTAGTGTTAATGTTACTCCAGAGCAAGATCCTTTTCGTATACCTCCAGGTAGCATAATTTATGTACAAAAAATGCATGTTGTCAACCCTTACTATTATCTTCGTGGAAATCTCCTACCTTATACAGCAAGTAATGCAACATACAACAAGGAACATAATGAACCAACTGGGCACGCTCTGGTAATACTTGATGATGGCCGTTCTTACTTTGCACGTCTCGAAAGCCGTAATGACCAGTTGTTTAATATCGATGTTGAATCGGTGGGTCATCAATACCGCTGTTTTATAAGTAGGCCACATATGAATGGTTTGCAAGCGTTACTTCTTCCGCCTGATCTAAGACATCCCGATAAACCACCGCTCGTTCAAGTCATAACGCTGGCTAGGAATGTTATAGGAACGTTAAAAGTTTCACAATATGCTGTCAATACATTCTTGTAGCTATGTTCGATTCTTTCAAAAATATCGATCCTTTAATGGATCTTGAATCGGATCGTTTATAATCATTTCGTTTCTATATAATAAAATTATTATTATTAAACTCGCGGTACCTTCATTCACACGAGGAGCGATTGAAGAGGATTTGCATAGTTATTTAACTACAACGTAATGCCCTCTCATGGAGTTCCTGCGTTAGGTCCCTTTCTTCGCGGATGGTCACATATTAAGATAGTTACTTATCAGCACATTAAAATTTGGATAAAAATATTTGGGACTCTATGACAAATCAGTTTAATATTTTTTTACTTAATACGTTTCCAGCTGCATTCAGCAAAAACCAAAAGACAATTGCTTCACAGTCACGATTGCCATCTTTAGGTAGCTCGATCTTTTTCATAAATATACATAGATCCCTCTCGCCTTTATGGCATTTATTTAAGTAAATATAACGAAGAATTCTTTGAGGTAATGTGATTCAACTTATTTGCTGATCTACAATTAAATTCCAAAAGAAACAGAAGTCGAGATTGATAATTATTTTATTATTCAGAAAAGAATTGATTATCGTGAAAATAAATGGAATCGTTTGCAATTATTAAAAATGTAAGACTTCTCCCGGAGGTTTTTCCACGGCGTGTTTTTTCCCTTTCGGGATGCTCTGCAGCAGTGCCATACTGATATATGGCAATGTTAATGCGCAGGCAAATGCGGGAGTCTCTTTGCCAATTCTTTGAATAAACTTTAATTGACTAGACCCAAATGATTAATTATTATCCATAATCCCACTTCGCTCCTCTAATTGAGGGACCGCCAACGAAAATGGCCTATAGCGGAATTCGCGCGGAAGAATATTGACCGTTAGGCTATTTTTAAAACCATATGTTTCAAAAATTTAATTTTCAAAATCGATTTCAAAGACAACAGGGGCCAACCGGAACGGTCTTGTGAATTTGATATGCCCTTACACTATCCAGCGGCTCAATTCTTTATTTACAAAAAAGATGCGCCACGAAATTCTCTATAAAAGCGAACCTTCAGATTTCCGATTCTATTTGTTTTGAAAAAATCCTAACGGTCAATACTTATCCGCGCGAATTCCGCTATAGGGCCTTTTCGTTGGCGGCCCTTCAATTGTTGGTATCCGATCAGAATTGGTTTGGATTTGATTAGGTACGAGATAGTGGATGAATTTCAAAGACTTAAAATTTATAAATAGTAAAACACCATGCGGTTTGCAAGTTTTTGCTTGATGAATTTCGACCAAATTCAAATAACATTGCAAAAGTATTGCAAGTTAGCAGTAGAGTTTAAGACATTGCATCGAGCAGTTGTGTGAATGTACAACGTTTTTAGTTGCATCCAAATACTTTTTGCTATATGAATAGCTTGAAAAATTGTATAGTGAATATATATATATTACAAAATACCATATAAAATTAACAATAATAATTGACGTAATAATTGATCTATTTAGAAAAAAAGCCTTCATCAAGCTACAAAGCAACTCCACAAATAATACAGAAGCTTGCGTTGTTATGTCAAAACATTAATTTTGTGCCGAAATAAATATTTTAAGAATCTCAATAATGTACTTTAAATTGGTCTACTTCAACAAATAAATACTACTATACTTTAATCTGGAACTTGTTTGAAGCCACGGTTTAAATTTAAATTACTAGTGTTAAAATAGTTCTAAGAGAACAACCAACATTTTTTCTAAAACAAGAAAACCTCACCACACTCAGGAAAATGTTTGTTCCAATCAAACAAACATTTGTTTCGCCGTATATCAAAACTAGAATTTGTTTGATTCAAATAAAATTTATTTGAATTAAACGATGGTGTGTTTGAATCAAATGAGTTTTGTTTTAACCAATCAAATATTTGTTTTAATCAATCAAACATTTGTTTTAATCAATCAAACATTTGTTTGATTCAAACGAACATTTTTCTGAATGCAACATTTTTTTTTTAATACTTTAAAAGATTTAACATAACAATCTGTGCTTCTGCTCGCTTTTCTCGTTTTTATTTATTTATTCTGAACTGTCTTAATTTTTGAATGTTCAATCAGCAACGTTACTAATTTTCAGTTTTTTACATTCTCATCTAGAGAAGGTATTAGATTTGTATAAAATTTGACCCTCCCGGTTTTTGTCAAATGTCCACGTTTTGAGACCCTGTGAACCCAAAAAACAAGTTTTTACGAATGTGTCTGTCTGTCTGTATGTATGTCTGTCTGTGAGCACGATAACTTTCTAAAGAGTTGATCGATTCGATTTTCCTTTCGGATACTCTTTAAGTCTCCTAAACTAAAGGTCAAGTTCGTTAGCCAGCCATTTTGGATAAAAGTTCGAAAAGTTAGAGCATGTTGAAAATTTTTGAGGCCATTTTTTCCAAAATTTAAAAATTATATGTGCAACCGTCCATAGTACTAAAAACTATTCAAGATACGAAAAATTATGATAAAACAGAAGTTGTGTACTCAAAAAAAATCTACAAATTTGTTATCCCTGGCGGACCGGCCGATCGCAAGCATTACGCTACAGCGTAATGGTAAAGTAATGCTAAAGTAATATGGCATTATAATTATTGAAAGGAGCAAAACAAATATGTAAACTGTTGAAACTATAATGTTATAAATTTAATATATAGTTTTAACCAAGTCTAGTTTCAGGATGGTTGTGGGATTTCACTAGTTCAAGGAAACTCGAAACACTGAGTTAATAATAAAGTATATTTAAGATTGTTGTAGGATTACAAGTTTAAATAAGAGACCGAAATACGACCACTAGGCCAAAACGACTCATAAGCCAACGAACATGGACTCTCACGACAATATTCTTAAAACGTGCAACCCGCGATCTCGGGACATCTGACTCGCCTCGGTCCACTCGCTGAACTCAACTCAACTCCTCCACTCTCCACCCTACGCCCTTGGTTTCTACCAGCGCGCAATAGCGAACTAGTCTAATCTAACAACGGGTTCCTCTTATACATACTTGGTTGAATAATAATAAAATTTATAATATTCGGCCATCCTTACAAGATGCTTGTCCTCAAGCATAAGTAGACACTTAAGAACAAATAATAAATATGTGTTAGAATTAACACACAACTTAACATATACCGACGATCTTTAATTACAAACAAAATCATCCAATCCTTTGGGTCGACGTCGTTCTCTTACAGGTCTGACAACTACATTAGACTGATCTGCAAGTGCAAATTCATGGTTTGGTTGTATGTTGGCTGAAACCGGTACAAGATCATCCCGTTCAACTTCGATATCGGAATTTTCGTTTGCGGACTCATTCGCTACTCTACTATGATCTTCGTGTTCGCTATCATCTATAGAATCTTCATCACCCTTGGAATTTAAATTCTGTATCTCATAGGTATCAGACGGTAATTTCGCTACAATGACCATTGGTCCTTTTTTACGAGGCTTAAGCTTCTTAAGTTTCTTTAAATCTTGGTCCCATCTAAGACCTTCGTTGTTCAGTAGATTTGATTGCATCGCTGGTAATATTGTTTGATGTAGTCGCTCGATTTGTCCGTTAGCCTGCGGATGTCTACTTGAATTTAAAGTATGTTTTATCCCATATCTTTTATAAAAGTCTTCAAAAACGTTCGCGGTAAAACTCGTGCCCCTATCTGAAATTATTCTTTGAGGCGAACCATATCTATAGACAAATTCTTTGATTTTCTTGACTGTCGAAGATGCTTTTGTGTCCCTGCCTGCGTAAAACTGACAAAACTTGGTTAGGTTACGAATAACGGCTTAGATGTACTTGTCACCTCGAGTGCTTGTTTCAAAAGGCCCAAGATGATCCATATTAACTACCCTAGTAGCAACGTCTGGCTTGTATGACAGAGACCAGAGTCTGGTTCAGCATCTGCTCCCTCTGGTCGACCAGACTGGCGGGAGAAATGATCAGACCAGCCGAAAAACAGAATCTGGCGAATAAAGGAACCATATTCTGGCATTTAGTTTAAATACTAGTAATTAATGTAGAAATTAATTAATAAACTTGAAAATCTAGCAATCGGAAATATGAACGATTCACAAGTATGCCCAAACATGCAAGCATGCAATAAGCTTATACGACAAATAGTTATGTTTGTAATATTTCAGTGTGTCTTGCCTGAAATGTAGTGACATCTCCGCAGTATATTCTCCTAGAAAGGGCTGAAATATAGCGTAAAAATATTTCAGAAACCTGTTTAGTACCATTTTACGTTATTTTAATTTTGTCTGGTGTATATCATGACCAGTCTGGTCCAGGATCTGCTATACCAGACTCTGGCGCCAGAACAGCACGCCAAAGCGGAACCAGCCGGGCGCCAGGCTGCAAACAGAGTCTTCTTTTTCTGGCGCCCAGCTGGCGCCAGTCTGCAGTTATCTTGCTACTAGGGTACTTTAAACGGTCTTTCGCCGGGGGGAATGGGGTGTAATTCGCCCGCTTGTTTACCAACTGCTTTTTTTGCAAGTAAACACTCTATACACGACGCTATGTGCATTTTGACGTATCTACGCATTCCCGGGAAGAAATAATTTTCCTTAATTCTAGCTACTGTCCTGTCTACGCCGAAGTGACTTGAAAAGTCGTGATTTTTTATGAGTAATGCTTTTCGCATAGCCGCTGGAACAACATACAATTCTTTGTTTCTGCCAACTGGATCTAATTTGTACAATAACCCAGCGCGCAGTAAATAATCTTGAACTTCGTCTTTTTCAGCTCGAGTTCTTTCGTGTACCGCCTTAGATAGAATTTTAATTTTACGTCCAAGTTTTTCGTCTACTACCTGATACATCAGGATTTCATCTTCACGAATGGATACATCAAAAATCGTAGCTGGCACATCAAGAGATTCGACCTCTTCTACTGGTGCTCTTGATAATGCATCAAAGTGCTGCATTTTATTTCCCTGGCGATTATATATGTCAAAATCGAAATCAGCAAGTGCACTTAACCATCGAATAATTTGAGAGTCTGTAGTTTTCGATTTATTAATATACACCAACGCTTGACAATCGGTAAAAATATCATAATGCAGACCAATCAGAAGAGATCTCAAACGCATTGCTGCCCATACAACTGCTAGGAGTTCCAATTTACTCGAATGATACAACTTTTCTGGAATAGGAGTTTTTCGACTGATAGCATAAATCAGTTTAAGATCTGACTCTTTATTCTGTTGAAATAACATCGCACCTAAGCCTACGGCTGATGCATCTGTGTGCAATTCTGTTCGCTTTGCTTGCGGATTGTATAGCCCCAGAATCGGGTGAGACGACATTAAATATTTAATGTTTCCAAAGGCTACTTTTTGAGCTTCGCCCCACACAAATTTAGTACCATCTTTTAGAAGTTTAACGAGAGGATCACTGTGATACGCGAATTTTGCAATAAACCTTCTGTAAAAACTGGCTAATCCGATGAACCTTCTGACATCGTGCACATTTTCGGGAGTTGGAAATCCAACTATTGCTCGCATGTGTTTTTCTCCAGGTTCAATCCCATCCTTCCCGATTACGTACCCCAAATACTCTACTTTAGGCATGCCAAATTTGAACTTCTTTATATTAAGAGTCAATCGAGCATCAATTGGAAGATCTAGAACCTTACCTAACTTTAACAAGAAGGCTTCCCATGATTTAGCATAAACTAAAATGTCATCGAAATAAGTTAAAGCCAATTTGTCTTGATTTGGACCAAAAATTTTCTGAATTAATTTAGAGAAGTAAAATGGCGCATTCATTAATCCAAGCACTGCTCTATTAAATTGCCCAGTCTCATCTTGGGTAATAAACGCTGTCTTTTCTTTCGCGTTTTCGGTTAGTGGAATTTGTAAATAACCTTGTGCAAGGTGTAGAGTCACGAAAAACGTAGATCCGTGTAACTGCTCTAACCCGTCATCAATGTTTGAGAGTGGGAAATTCGTCCGAATCGTATTTATATTTAGTCGACGATAGTCAACAAGACGCGGTGTACCATCAGTTTTCGTGACTAAAAAGCACGGACTTGCAAATGGTGAATTAGTTTCCGTCGCGAGTCCTACTCTTTTGTAAGCTCCGATTAGTTTTCGCATAGTTTGACGTTCCGAAGGGCTTGCATTAAACGGCCTAGAAGAAAATGGTTCAGTTCCCGGTTTTGATTGAATATCCATTTTAATTGAATCTGTGCGACCTAATTCAGACAAGTCTTTAGAAATGGCTCTGCGCTTATTATTTAAAATTTCAACCAAGTCATTTCTTTGTTTTTGTGAAAGACTTTCGTGAGCATTTATTTCCGACTCTAAAACCGGTTCGAACCTAAGTTCCATTTTTTGAAGCTCTTCCACCAACAGAATTGATCCAGAAAGTGCGTTTGCTTAAAATAACTTAAATTCTGCACTACTCTCGTTTTCGTATGGTAAAATTAATTCAGAATCCTCAACTAGAACTCTAATGAAATTGATCGTTCTAGGTTGAAGATTAACAGATTCATTCCCGGTAGGTCGAACTTCTTTTATCTCAGTGTCAATCGTTGTTTCTTGATTGAATGGAAAATTATTTTCATGACAATACTTTAAAGTGTCACCGATTTTATAAAAGGCAACGTGAGGTAGTTCCGTGAATGACCGACCAATAATTGCATTATATCGTGATGAGTCATCCGGCACGATTCTAAAACAAATACCATCCGCAGTACAATCATCGATCTTTAAATTCGCTGCGATTATTGCCATCATCGCGCACTTGCATAGAAAAATACTATTTTTAACCTGCCTATCCTTCAGCAGTAATATCTTTAGATTTTGCTGTACGGTTTGTTCAAAACGATTTTCTTGTCTGCATAATAAGCACATGTTCGGGTAATTTTTTTCTAATTATTAATAATATAAATCATTATGATTTTAAAAATGTCGTGCATCACATAAATGTATCTATTTCTACAAAACATACCATTTGTGTACTTTGAAAATGTCCTGCGAGCAATTTTATCACGTATTTCAATAAACTTTGTTCCTTAATTGATAAATATTCACGGTTGTCCTTATTTAATTAAACCGCAGACAATACAAATTAAGTCAATGCAAAGTTTTTAGCGGTTTATAATATTTCGAAATGCGGCCGCAAATGCAACCGTAAATTCGGCCGGAATTGCGACCGCAAATTTTCACTAGGGTTGTCACCTTGTGTATTTTTAATTTACGACACACGGAACACTGCGGAAACCAGATCGCCGTCATTACCTTCAAAGTTACAAACGCGCCTTAAACTTTACAAGTTACTAGGCTATGCTAGTAACAAAACGTTTTCCGCTTTGTTACGTCCCAGCGCTACAATCGTTTTATGTCTATTGGAAATAAACGCTGATACGTCGGAGGTGAGGATGCGTTTCCTGTCGTTGAGTACTTGAAACCACTAGCCGCGAAAAATAGGTCAGGTTTAAATAATTGATGACACTCAACACTGTATTTATCCTGGTAATCAAATCAATCGCTTTATTGTGAAATTCTGGTAGACGTGGCAGCTTTTTAAAGGCTCATATTGAGTCTCGATGAACAAACACACAAGTAAGCCTAGCACTTAACATTTCGGCACAGCCGAACACATACGCAGGCATCACAAACACAAAAGTAAGGTTACGTTACCTCCGAGATTCTAAAAAGTTTCTAAGTCCGAAACTGTACAATAAACGAAGATACAAAAGTCGCAGGTTCCAATCGGAATGCTGACGTCACTCAATTTTAGTGCCGAATAACCAATCATAAATGAGGTCACTTTGCTCCTCCTACTGGTAATAATCAATTAAAGTGAGGACAGTTCAAGGATATGGGTCCAAAGTTCACTTTTCGACAGGATTCACATCAATCACTTTGAGTGACAGTTTCCTGTTTGTGAGTCCAAGGTTCGCTTTTTTATGGCGTCTGGCCGGCGCCATAACCCATTAACGATACTAAAAATAGCTCAATGTCTCAAGTTTCTAACCTTAAATTAACTTTAGGCAGTGAGACTGCGCAGTACTATAACGAGTACATTAACGAAATTGAAACCTGATGCTATAATTGAATCTTAGTTCTCTCATAAGTAATGAATCTATTATTTCGTTAATGTTTGTATATCATTATTAATCATCTTAATAATTGCTCATTTCTTGCGTATTCTGATTTTACTTCAAGCCTTTTGAACTTTTCCACTCCAGAAATTACTAGTCTAGAGAGTATTTAGTAAAAGGGTCGTAGCGCCCTGAAACTTTAGTTCTTAAAACGGCGCATGCCGTTACACATGGGACTGCACCTTGAGTCGGTTATATTACTTTAAGAACGGTACCGAGAATGAGAATATTACCGAGAATATAACTGGCGGATAAATTCTTTGAGAATTTATGAGAACGATCCAAAGTCAACATAACCTCAAATTTCAACTCAATTTTTGATCAAATGGCAGTAAATTCAAATTTAGATAGTTTGCAACACAACACTTTAATATTTTAATAGTCAAACTTCTTCTATGTATTTTTCTTTATTTATGAATATATTTATATAAGTAAATATCTTATATGTAACTATGTAAATAATGTAAACAATAACAATGTTGTGAAAAATAATACATTCTTAAATTCTCTTATATTCTTTTAAATTCTCCTAAATTCTGTCATATTCTCCTTTATATAACTCGAACTTAAATTCTCGAAAATTTAAGAACTCTATGGCTCTCATATAAAGGCCATAGAATAAATGTGTCATGAGATTTGAATACGGCCTAGTGGCGGCGCTGCCTGTACTTTTAGGCCGACAATTATTCAAATGCACGGGGAAAATACAAATTTAATTTATTTTAATTGTTAAAATACGTTCTTGCATGTATTTATCTCGAACAAATATTACATATGTAAATATATTACATATGTTACATATTATATATAATAATATTACATATGTAAATATTGTTAACTGTAAAAATGGTAAATTTCAATTGAATTTTATTTTTATTGTCATTTATAATGATTATTGAAAATTGAAATTAACGCTAAATTGAGCTAAATTATACAATTATATATTTTTTTTTTGCTAGAAAACAATCAATTTTGTTTCGTTATAAGTATTTTGAAATAATTTTCAATCTTATCTTAAAATTAATTTTTCAAAATTGAAAATCATTTCAATTTTCTCATGAATCTTTAAAGAAAAACTTTTTCATTTTCTTGAAACCTTTCGAAACTCTTAAGAAGTTCCTTTTTTTCGAAACTTCAAAGATCTACAGTTTGTTTTCAATTTCTTGAAATTATTTCAAGTTAAAATGTTTTTTTTAATGCTGCTAAAAATGAAAACATTCCTTTTAAATCTTCCAAATTCTTTTTCGACAGTTTTCGAAACCTTTCGAAGCATTTTCAATTTTTTCCATTTTATCTTTAAATTAATTTTTCAAAATTAAATTTCATTTAAATTTTCCCAGGAATCTTAACATAACATTTTTATTCTCTTGAAAGGTTTCAAAATTCTTAAAAAACCTTCTATTTTTCAAAATCTTCCAAGATCTACATTTTGTTTTAAATTTCTTGAAATCGTTCCAGATTTTGAATTATTTAAAAATTTTTTTAAACTTCTCAATATCTTTTCAAATAAGTATTGAATTTTTCCTAATTTTTTTTTCAAAATTCAGCAAAATGAAAAAATCGCCTTAAAATCTTCCAGAAACTTTTCTCACAATTTTGGAAATCATTTAAAGTTTTTAAAACTCTTTTTCAATTTTCCTTGAAATTATTATTTTTAAATAAAAAATCATATACAGTTTTTCCAGGAATCTTTAGAAGAAAACTTTTTTATTGTCTTGAAAGCTTTCAAAACTCTTAAAAAGCTCCTTTTTTCGAGGTCTTCAAAAATCTACATTTTGTTTTAAATTTCTTGAAATTATATTGGAAATTATTCAAAATTTCTAAATATAGTTTAAAATGTGTTAGATTTTTCCTACATTTTTTTTAAATTCTGCAAAATACAAAAAAATACCTCAAAATTTTCCGGCTTGAATTTTGGAAATATTTTGAAATAATTTTAAATTTCATCTTAAAATTAAGTTTTCAAAATAAAAAATCATTTTTCGAAAAATAACAAATTTTTCATAATTTTTTTTTAACTGAAAAATTAAGAGAATTGCTTAAAATGTGTCAGATTTTTCCTAAAATATTTCAAAATTCTGCAAAATACCAAAAATTGCCTTAAAATTTTCCACATACTTTTCTGACAATTTTGGAAATCTTTCGAAATCTTTTAAAATCGTATTCAATTTTATCTAGAAAAGTTTGTCATTCTCTTAAAACCTTTCATTCTTAAAAAGATTCTAAATTTGTTCTTGGAAATCTTTAAAAATCGATTTTTTTCAATTTTATGAAATCGACATTTTGTTTGAAATTTTATGAAATCTTTGCAAAACTTCTTAATATTTCCTAAACTAACACGAATTTTTTGTAAAATGTTGTAAACGTACAGAATTGAAAAATTTGGCTTTAAAATTTTCTACATTATTTTTTGAAATTTTAGATAATCATTTTTAAATATTCTCTTAAAATTAATTTACTAAATAAAACATAATTTTACCAGGAATTTTAAGAAAACTTTTTTATTCTCTTGAAATCTTCAAAATTCTCAAGGCAAAATGTTCGGCAAAATTCTCTCCATTATTGTCGTTCATTACAAAAAAAACTTGATAAAACTTCAGTCTAAAAGCCTTAAAACTTAATTCTATATCAAAAAAATATTTTAAAGGAATGAAAAACTTTTCTAGATAAAATTGAACAAGATTTCAAAACATTTCGAAAGATTTAAAAAATTGTCAGAAAAGTATGTGGAAGATTTTAAGGCAATTCTTTCGTTTTTCAGAATTAAATTTGTTGTTTAGGAAAAATGCTACTAATTTTAAAAGATATTGAGAAGTTGAGAAAAAATTTCAAAAATAATTTAAACCTAGGAACGATTTCAAGAGATTTAAAACAAAATGTAGATTTTTGAAGATTTCGAAAAAAGATGCTTTTTAGTAATTTTGAAAGGTTTCACGAGAATAAAAGTTTTCTTTTAAAGATTTCAAAATATTT
>CAKNWT010323234.1:0-28140 GCA_932066315.1 Andricus coriarius
TTGTAGTTTATGAGGGGTTTGAATTACAGTTTTTGATTTGCGCGCTCAAACTGGGCGCATTTTCAGGGCAGCTGAGAATACAAATTAGTGCAATGTAAGGAGAAAATTTTAATGTCATCATAAAAAATAAAAATTGTACATTATTTTGCAATATCTGAATAAGCAGTGCCAGTACCAGATTTTGGACAACATAGTGTGCGAAGCACGAGATGCGTGATAAGAATCTGTTCGTTAAAGCCGATAAGGCTTTAACAACAGAGAATTCACAGTCATAAAATTACAGTTGTTAAAGCTTTGACGTTTAATTTTAAAAGGTCTGTGCACAAATGCGTGGAAAATATAAAGACCGAGCGCGTAGCGCGAGGTAAATGCATTATTATCGAGCGCGAAGCGCGAGATGAATACATTCTCGAGCGCGAAGCGCGAGAACCAACAGTCGCGCGCCCTAGGCGCGCTCAAACTTGCGAGCGAAGCGAGCCGCGCGTGTAGCGCGCAATGAGAATGTGCCCGCGCAGCGGGCATATTTTTTTCATAGCACTAGCTACAGTTGTCAACGCACTAACCGCTCGCGAATTCACACGAGCCGCTCATGTTAATGGCAACAGCAGCGCGAGCTTGGTAAGTGTTGCGATTGGCCCGGTCCGCTCTTGGGATTGGCAACAATCGCTCGTGTTAATTTTTAATAGAGCGTAGTATCAAATAGCTCTAACGTTTAGTGACAACCGCTCTGGTCTCTCGGCTCATTCGCAGCAACAACTTTCATTTTTTTCCAACTGCACTATGAGCGGCATCAGCCGATCAAGAAGAACTAACCTGCATGCACGTCGGCTTTGTTTATTCGTGCAGTTGAATCCGTTTCATCAATAAACGTGTGGCTAAGATCGGTTAGCGAGTGATTGACTATTTTCGTTTTCTACAGTAATCGCTTTTTTTTCAATTTATTCGATTTAAATTGGTAGAATCATTTGAAGGGTTGTACTTTTCGTCAATATCTGTTGTTAAACCTTATTTGGCACACTTCCCTGGAGTAACGTACTTAACACATGGGGTGGTCGACGACCCCAGCATGAAAAAATTGTTATAAATAATAAAGTATTAAATATTTTCACTTCAGCCGAGAAAATCCGGGAATTGTCCTTGATTTTATTTTTCATGCGGGAAGTGCATTTCGCTTCCGTATGATTTATAACTTTTTATTGTCCCTTTGAGCTACTTGCTCTACTTTTTACCTACTTAAAATTTAAATTCTTAAAAATAATTAGAGCAAATTAGAAAATATATTTTTACAAAAAATGTTAATATTGCAATCTAGCAAATTACGCATGTGGCAAGCTACTATGCATTTTTATGTATGCTTCTATCGTAAGGGGGGCCTTTTCTTATATTTATAAGTGGGAAAAATACGCGATTTGTCATGGAATTTCTTGGGCAAGATTCAGTAGACACCCTGCTCTACTATCACAGTTAAATATTCCATAATTTTATTTGAAAATTGTCCCTTTGGTTAAACATTAATTTTTTTACCTGGAGTTTTAATTATTCATTATTTGGGTGACAATTTATCTTTCATAGATGAAAATTCGTCTTTTTTGGTAGAAATTAACCTTCCTAGTCGAAAATTTGAGAGTTTTGTATAAAAACAACTTCTTCAAATTGTGCCTATTTCATTAATTAAATTCTGATAAAAATTCTACTTTGAAAGTTCTGCTTTCTTTATCATTTTTGAATCATCAAGCCCGCAAAGTACATTTGATCGTGATAAGTTGTCCCTTATTACTTTCAGCATTTAGTAATGCGGCGAATGAGTCTAGCGACAAGCGCGGTTGTCACTAAATGTCAGAGTTATTTGACAACACGCACTATTGAAAATTAACACGAGAGATTATTGCCAATCTCAAGAACGGTCCGGGCCAATCGCAACACTTACCAAGCTCGCGCTGCTGTTGCCATTAACACGAGCAGCTCGTGTGAATTCGCGAGCGGTTAGTGCGTTGAAAATCTGTCTTTTATAATTCAAAAACTGATAAAATTGCGGCGGTTTTTCTGGAAATTTGCGAACCCAAATTTCTTAAAAACAGCAACGTTTGTGAATCTATATTTTCTAAAAATTGGATACTGATATGGTGGGTATATCTCATTAGAATTTATTTTGTACCCATGCAACAGAGTAAAAAAATTTTGTTATTTCTTGACAAATACAAATCTACCATTTTTGCAAAAGCATGACCCGATATATTAAAACAAAAAACGATGGAGAAAAATGATCTAACCTTTTTGATTTTCGTTTAATCACAAAATTCCTTGAGAATAGTTTCAAAAGATATTTCATATCTAGTACAAATTTTAATTGCTATTCCATAATCTACAACAAAAATCTTTTTCTTTACCATTTTTTGGAAATTTCGTAAATACCGAAAAGCATATAACTTTTTTAATTTTCATCAAAATTAAAAACGTCATTAGGTAATTTGCAAGTATATTTGTAGCGATCCAATCGAAAAATTTAGCTAAATTGGTTTCTAAGTATATTTGATATCCAGTGAAAACTTTAAATACAATTTCCTAATCTATCAGAAAAATATTTTATTCTATTTTTTGAAAATTTTGAAAATTTTGAAATGTATATAACTTTTTCAATTGTCATCAATATTGAAAATTTCATTTGGATAATTTCAATATTTCAATATTTCGCATTTCAATATTTTTCTATCGATAAATTCTTGGTAAAGAGCATCGCAGGTTTTAAAAGTTCAAATACTCCCATATTTAAAACAAAATATTCGTTACATTGATGAAATACGTGTCGTCTAAAATCCTTTGAAAAAAAAACATTCTTCTTGCGGAAATGATTATGTGACTTGAGCATGCAAAGCCTGTCCAACTGGAAATGAATTCGGCCAACTAAAATAATAATACAATATTACATAAATATTAAAAATGTTAATTTGTTTTCACTACAAAATCTTTTAAAATTGCAAAATTTCATATTATAAGCCTTGATAGTCAGTTTTAAATGTAATAATTTGAGATTTGAATATACTGAGTTGTTTGGTTTCAATGATAAATAGTCAAATTGTCTGGTTTTTTTTTGTTGCATTTTTGATTTCGTAGAATCGTAATAAAAAAACATAAAATAAAATAAAATTACTTTTTTTTTAATTGTTGGAAGAAAAAAATTGCAATTTACTGTACAATTGAAGCGCTGATCCACTCTCATCCCGGTTCATATATTTTTAAGATTCCAAACTATGTCTCAATACTTTTTCATGTTTTTCTTTACCATTTTGTCAATTCTATTATAAGACAAATTTACCTTATGTTTTAAGAATGACTTTGACCTTCTCTTATTTTTAAATATGAATTTAGTTTTAAAAAAGTTTCAAGGGTAAGAGTTTCCTTCTTTCAGTTTTTCATCGTTATTTAATTTTTTTAATTGTTAATTTACTTCCTAATTATGATTACGCGATCAGTAATGTGCCATTTTTGTGATTCAAAGTATAAGCCTTCGAAGTGAGGAAAGTTTGAAACAGACTATATTACGAAAACTGGACTTGAACGAAACAATAGATAGCCAATAGGGCTGTTGTCTTTCCTTTTGGAACATGCAAGATTTCAGTTGCAGTTTATGGTGAGGGAGGAAGGTTCCGGGGTGAAGGCGACATTGCCATCTCAGGTAGTGCACCTGTCTTTTCAAAAGTGTCTAAATTTCTGGGACACAATAGCGACGAAATTATACATACCTTTTCAAATCATCTTCAATCTTACTGGAATTTGTGAGATTCGTAATAAGTCCGAACCTATTCATTTCTATTTATTACTTTTTACGGTAAGCTCGGTAAATAATAAAATTCGTCTCCAATTTCCCAGTAGGGTAGATCAAAAAGAAATACTTTTGGACTGCATTTCAGAAAAATCTTTTCAATTTTTCGCAGATTTAAAATCAATTATTTTTCTGAAAAATAATGCCTATTTACTTCGCCCCTGTTTTCGGAAAAAAATGTAATAGGTTTGTGAGTAAAATAATTTTTGTGGGGAACTTGAAAACTTTGCAGTGACAAAAATGCAATAGGAAAAAAATCGCCAAGACCTAGGAATCAAAATTTTACATACAGCAAATTTTTTTAAATGTTGATTTTGGTATTTAACGAAGAAATCTTTATAACATGTGGATTAAAGATTTTTGTGAGCACGCGTAAGCGTTTTAAATGTAAAAATATTGTATCTGGGCTTAGACATAAACTAGAAAAAAATTCACAAGAACCACTAGTCGAAATTATAATTACAGTCATTTTTTATTTATTTTTTTTATTCCTGAGCCTTTTCGATTTTTTTTATTGTATTTCTATGCTTACAAATTCCAGACATGCTCAAGAAAATGATAAAATCACAAGTGAATACGATAATTCTATTAAATAAAAAATGCCAAATATTTAAAAACTTCTGTAATTGTAATTTCGACTCAAGGGTCCTGAGCGTTTTTTTCTAGTGTATTACTGAGCCTGAAACTCCAAACATAGACAAAAATTCTAAAATCACAATTGAACAAATTTATTACGTCAAATACCAAATTGAAAAATGACTGTAAATCTCATTTCGACTCCTAGGTCTTCTGAATTTTTTTCTAGTGTGATTTTTTTCTAGTGTTCTAGTTATAAACATAATTTTACTAAATACAAAACTCAAATTTTAAAAATTTGTTGTATTTCCAATTGTAACTCCTTATCTTTGGCGATTTTTTTCCTAATACATTTTTATCACTGGGAAATTCTCAAGTACCCCGAAAAATTCTTTTCCAATTTTCAAACCCGTTGAAAACTTTTCCGAAATAGGGGTGAATTAGTCAGGAATTATTTTTTAGAGAAATGATTGACGGAAATCCGAAAAAAATTGAGAAGGTTTTTCTGACCACTGGGTATGTAATACAAAATTGGAACTCAAAAACATTTAAAACTCTGTGAACAACAAATTTCTTAGACCTTTTTTTTGACCGCCGGTAACCAAGCTGGCATGTCAATTCATTTTAACTTAATTATACTCTTTTAGGATCTCAATACGCTCCTTTTCCCGACATTAAAGTTGGCCACAGATATGGACTTGAAACTTATGTAATTAATTTTTTTTTTAAACTAAGAGTTTTGTCGGAAAACTGAAAACACCTCTAGATTCGTCTCCGAAATATCAAGATGCGGTTTTTTGTTATTTTGTTTAAAGAATTTTTTCAATAATTACATTATTTTGTATAGCTCTGCAAATGTTATAAACAAAGTAGCTGTTGGATTGAAAAATGGACGGTACCTTAGCATTCCTCTTGAAAATATCCCTAAGGCCTTTTCTTGTTTTTTTTTTCTAACCATTTGTTGAACAATAAGAGCATTTATTGCTTAGCGTACTATTTGAAAGTAAAGGTCAAATCATAGTCAACTGTAATTTGGTGATTGTGAATTCTCTTTTGTTGAAGCTCCTTCGGCTTTAACGAACACATCCTCATCACGTATATCGTGCTTCCCACAAAAAAAAAAAAAAAAAAAAAAAAAAATTACATTATATTCAACACTTTTATATCAAATGTATATATTATTATTATTATACATGTATTGAAAAATAAAATAAAATTTTTATTTCTTATGATTACTTTAATATTTGTTTCTTATTTTGCATTGAATTTTATTCTCAGCTTACAATTTATAATATACATCGGTATTGGGACATACATACGTATTTGCATTGTCTTATTTTTGTTACTGAAAAAGAATGCGCATTCTATAAGAAACAAAAATCAATTTTGTTCTCAAACATTTTATCGAAACTTACGTCATTTTTCCAGAAATTTTTTGTTTATTTTCAATATTATTTTTTAGGATTTAAACTAAAAATACGCATTCTAGCGTAAAGTGGTTATAAGCAAATTTTTAGATATAATTTAAAAATGTTGTTAAATAAAATGTTATGGAAGCTTGTGTCCTATTTCCAAAAAGTTAATTTTTTTATTTATAGTATATTTTCCCAAAAAGAGTTTATAAGAAATTTGTAGATCATTTTTGGTTGACCAACTTTTCTCTTCTAATTTTTTTTTCGTCTCCCGAGCCGTTTTTCCGAAAAAAAAATTAAACTTATTTTTTACGTATAAAAGAACATCTACTCGTCCTATCTAAAAATTTCATTGTTAAATTGTCGATCTTTTTTGGCTGAACAACTTTTGACCATTATGTTTTTTCGTACCTTGTGTCGTTTTTCAAAAAATTTTATTTTTTTATTTTTAATGCTACTTTTTGCGTCTGAAACAAAAACTAAGGATCCTATGAGAAAATTATTAATTACAAATTTGTAGCTCTTTTTTGTATGAACAACTTTTGACGATTCATTTTCTTCATAGCTTCTGTCATTTGTCCAAGAATGGAATTTTTTTATTTTTAATGTTGTTTTTCACGGATGAAACAAAAACTACGCTTTATATAAAAAAATTATTGCAAACAAATTTTCAGCTTTTCTTTAGGTGAACAACTTTTGTTTTAATATTTTTTTCGTAGCTTGTGACGTATCTTGTATAGTTTCACCAAAAAATGGAATTTTTTATTTTTTATTATTTTTGTGCTATCAAAATTTGAATTTTCACGAAAAATCAAAAAGTTGTTATGATATTCTCGTAGGACTTCCAAAAAGCAACATTTTTGTTCTCTTGACTATTTTTCATACCGTTCGTTGTTTGGCTCAAAATGTTCATTTTCGTTTTTTACATTCTCATCTTAAGGAGAAGGTATTGGTTTTATGTAAAATTTGACTTAGTCGGTTTCCATCAAATCTCCATGTTCTAAGATCCCCTGACCTAGAACAAATGATTTTTACCAAGGTGTCTGTCTGTAGTCTGTCTGTAGGCACGTTAACTTTAGAAAAATGATCAGATTAGATTGAGCTTTGGCAGATTTTTTCAAGCCCTAAAAAAAGGACAAGTTCGTTAGCCAGCTATTTTTGATAAAAATTCAAAATGTGAGCACATATTGAAAATTGTTGAGACCACTTTTTTCAAGATTGGAAAATTCGGTGTACGGTTGTTAGTAGTACTCAAAAAGGCAAACAATTTATCTTTATGATATTTTTCGAAAAAAGGAAAATTATCAGAGTTATAGCATTTTAAAAATCCAAAAAAACAAACGAAAATTAACATTTTAAGCCGAACAACGCACGATATGAAAAAAAGTCAAGAGGAGGAAAACGTTTCTTTTTGGGAGCCCTATAAGATTATAATAACGAATTTTTTAATTTTTTTGAAAAATCGAAAATTCAAATTTTGAATTTTTTTGAAAAATCGAAAATTCAAATTTTGATCAACAAAAAATGATTAAGAATTCCATTTTGCGGTCAAACTATGCAAGATATAAAAAAAGATAAAGATGCAAAAGTCGTGCACGCAAAACAGATCTACAAATTTCTTATTAATCACTTTTTGATAGGATGTGTAGTTTTTGTTTTATTCGCCAAAAACTACATTAAAAATAAAAAAATTAAATTTTTGGACAAACGACACAAGCTATGAAAAAAAAATGAATAGACAGAAGCCACTCATCCAAAAAACAGCTACAAATTTGTCCTAAACAATTTTTCGATAGGACGCTTAGTTTTCGTTTTAATCGTAAAAAATAACATTAAAAATAAAAAAATTAAAGTTTTGGGAGACGACACAAGGAAATAAAAAATATATAATAGGCAAACTTGTTCACTCAAAGAGGCTGTACAAATTGTGATTTATAATTTTTAGAAAGGGCGAGTAGTTTTTTTTCAATCCTAAAAAATAAGAATAAAAATAAGCAAATTAAATTTTTGCATCAAAAATGAAAAATTTACTTTCTGGAAAAACGACACAAGCTACAATAACTTTTCATTTAACAACATTTTTCGCCTAAATTATATCTAAAAATTTGTTTAGAACCACTTTAGAGTAGAATGCATATTTTCAGTTTAAATGATAAAAATAAGGTTGAAAATAAACCAATTAAATTTATGGAGAAACGACACAACTTTCATTAAAATGTATAATAAGAACATTTTTTGCATAGGATGCACACTTTTCTAGAATTATAAGAACCTGACAATGAAAATGCTTATGTTTCAGAGACACTGCCTACTATTATGAATTGTAATTATATAAATGTATTGAAATGATAGCTTTTTCAGAGTAGCTGCGAATAAAAATTAGTGCAAAATAAGGAGCAGATATTGAAATAATCATGAAAAATGAAATTTGTACATTATTTTGCAAAATCTGAATAAGCAGAACCAGCTTGAGTTACAGAAATAAATATGATAATATACATTTGTTATAATAATGTTGAACATAATGTAGAAAAGTTCAGATTTTGGACAAAATCGAGTGCGACACACGAGATTAGTGATGAGAATGTGTTCATTAAAGCCAAAGGAGCTTTAACAAAAGAAAATTAACAATCACCAAATTACAGCCGTCGATGATTTGACCTTTAATTTTAAAAGGTCTGGGCGCAAATGTGGGGGAAATAAAAAGGCCGAGCGCGAAGCGCCAGATAAATATATTATCGAGCGCGAAGCGGGACAACCAACAGTCGCGCGCCCCAGGCGCGCTCAAACTTGCGAGCCGCGCGTGTATTTAAAAATTCTACGTATGGTTATTCATAGTAATCCGAAACTTGAACAATTTATCCCAATGGGATTTTTCGATAAAAAGAAAATTATCAGAGTTATAGCATTTTCACAATAAAAAAAAAAGAAAATTAACATTTCAAGCCGAACAACGCACGATATGAAAAAATTCAACACGAGAAAAACGTTTCTTTTTGAGAGCCCTAAAAGATTATTATAACAACTTTTTAAATTTTTTCGAAAAATCGAAAACTCAAATTTTGATCGCACAATATGAAAAATTAAAAATTCAATTTTGCGTTAAAACTATGCAAGATACAAGAAAGGACTAGGAGATAAAAATTGTGCACCCAAAGAAGATCTACAAATGTTGTTATTGTTCACTTATTCAAAAAAGAGCTACAAATTTATCATGAACAATTTTTCGATAGGACGCTTTATTTTTGTCTTAATCGTAAAAAATAACTTTAAAAATAAAAAAATTAAAAATTTTGCAAAACGCCCCAAGTGTAAAAAAAGCAAACTTGTACACTGAAAGAGGATGTGCAAATTTTTTATTTATAATTTTTAGAAATAGCGAGTAGTTTTTTTTTTCAATCGTAAAAAATAAAAAATAAAATTTTTTGAAAAACGACACAAGACACGAAAAAAAAATAAAAAGACTGTTACATCCCGAAATTTTACAAAATTTGATATAACGCCTAACTAGGTGCAGCCTACTTTGCCCCACGACTTTCCGGCTAACGCTATTAAATACAAGCAAGAAGATTACCGATCTTCTCTGAGTTTGATTCTAACTATGGTAACTGCACTACGGTCGGTAAGATAGAAATCATAAGATACATAAAGTATATTACCATGGAAGGATAAAGACTCGGAGAATACCGATAAGTTAGCATATGTTTGGTTAATATGAGATTGTAAATGCAGATTCTGCCGCTAAAATATAGTTAAGTATATTTAATAACATACGAATGTATTCATATTCTTAATTATCTAAAACATAAACAATAACAAAGTCAAAACTAATTATAATGAACATGAATACACACGTATCTCTAAATAAAATTAATAAGTTACCGATATATAATGTCATACTACAGGTTACTATTAACGTATAACCCACTTGGTAGAGAAACATCCGCATAGTCAGACAAGATTGTAACCGAAAGTTTCTGACTAACGATATCGCCTACAGCTAAGCTGACGTACAAAATCCAAAACTCTGAAAGAGCGAGAGAAGAGGTAATCGGTAACCCCGGACTTTAGAAGAAGGAAACTCACTCACTGGTCACTCGCGTAACCTGACACCCAGTAGAGTGAATCAATGTTTAATTGTATATGCTCATCCCATTATTAGAACTGTACGTGGCGATCGCATTATTTCACTATACGTGCCGATCGCATTATTGCACCGTACATGCCGATCGCACAATTGCACGCCCATATGGAGTAAGGAATATATAAACCCCGGAAACCACCCTGTTCATTGTCTTACGTTCTCGGCAGTCTAACTGTTCACTTCGGTCTACGAGTAACCAATAGTTTTGACAAAATAACGGCTTCTATCTCATTGGGACCGAAGAAACCCTCTGACTAAGTCGTATATTTTAAAGTTCAAATTCACAGTAGTTATCGTGATCAAGTCCTGGACTAAGTCCCTTCGTTATTCAACTTATCATCCGGTAAAACTCCGTCGGTGTTTTACGTTATAAGCGGAGATCCAACCGACAAAGCAACTCACTCTCGCCCTTTCTTGCTAGAAAGGTATACGTAAGTTTTAATTTATGTAACTTTTTAACTCTGTTCTTATTCCTTATAATAAAAGAAGTGCTAAACCAAATATCTCAGACTTACTTAAATTCTTAATTCTAACACAGTCCGCGTAGGGCTGATAAGTGACACACCAACCCACATAAAATAATAATTGGTCAGGCCTTACCAGCCTGACATAATCAGCACACTGGTCTCTCTCTCTTTTCCTATTTTCCATACTACCCTCGCCTTTTGCTCGGGACGTGACAAGACAAAAGTTGTTAAACCAAAAAAGATACACAAATTTGTTATAAACTCTTGTTATAAAAATGCATCAAAAATTAAAATTTTACTTTGTGAAAAAACGACACAACCTACAATAACTGTTTATTAAACAAAATTGTTCACCTAAATTATATCTACGAATTTGGATAGAACCACTTCAAACTAGTATGCGTATTTCGAGTTTGAATCATGAAAAATAATGTGTAAATCAAACAAATTAAATTTATGGAGAAACGACACAAGTTGCAACAAAATGTATAATAACAACATTTTTTGTATAATATGCATACTCTTTTTTAATTATAAAAGCAAGACATTATGAATTGTGATAATATAAATTTATTGAAATGATATATGTTTCAGGTCAGCTGAGATGAAACATTAGTGCAAAATAAGGAGCAAATATTGAATTAATCATGAAAAATAAAATTAGTATATTATTTTGCAAAATCTGAATAAGCAGTGCCAGCTTGAGATATAGAAATAAATATGATATACATTGGATATAATAGTATTGAACATAATGTGGAAAAGTTCAGAGTTTGGGCAAAATCGAGTGCGAAGCACGAGATACGTGATGAGAATGTGTTCGTTAAAGCCAAAGGAGCTTTAACAAAAGAGAACTCACAATCACCAAATTACAGTTGTCGATAATTTGACCTAAAACTTTAAAAGGTCTGGGCCCAAATGTGGGGGAAACACAAAGGCCGAGCGCGAAGCGCGAGATAAATATATTATCGAGCGCGAAGCGTAAGAACCAATAGTAAGTTTGCTTGAATTCGGGGTAAATTGGAATTAATCTAATTTTTGACCTAATACTGTAAGAGACATATCATTGAAATCGCCAAAAAACGTAGATTTCAAATATAATATTATTAAATTAATAATTTTAAAATTAAAAAATTTTCATTTTTCGTTTTTCGCTCCTCGTTAGTATAATGGACCCCCTGCAGGCAAGGGTCGGCGAAAGAGAGCTCATAAGAGAAACAGGCTATTTAAACTGGACATTATAAAGGTCATCGCCCGACTCTCACCCGCTGACCAGCTAAGTATACCCCCACCATTGCGCTAAGCGACTTACCCCTCACTTGCTTTTGCCAAGCGTATCTGACGTCGGATTAGAGGCGGACATACCTGAGATCTTGAAATTAGTATCCATTATACTATACTCTTGTTGTGTCCAATACTCATTCATAGATTGCCTATATACTACTCTAAATTGGAAGGCTTAGAATTTAAATTTATTCAGTTTTGAAGACGTTTAAACTGGACATTGAAAACTTTGAAAATTGTACCACTTTTAACGTTTTAAAACTGAGATTTGGCTGCAATTTTTAATATATTAATTTGCAATAATTCGTCTAGGTCAAAGAATTTGAAATTGATAACATTGAAACGTCAGTGTCTTACATATTATTCATTTTTGTAACGTTTTCAATTTATTATTCATTAATCTTTATGACTTTGTATTTAAGAATATCGTTCAATTAGGATGATTCAATGTATATATCAATGTAATAATTACGTTTGATCACACAACAATTTGATTTTCACACAACCTTGATTTTCTGAATTGATGCAAATCTTACCAAAAATAATATATCTTTGTTTATATTTGGTCAAATATAACAATTTAAATGTTTACAAACAGTTTACAAGAATAAACTAAAATTTTTGGGCAGTTACACTGCATGCTAAGATTCACTCAGTAAAAATTCTTGGAATATTTTATAATTAATACTTAGCTTTAATCAATTATTTCTAAAAATCCTTATAAATACATTTTTATTGACATTTGTGACTAACTTAGACTTTCAATCTCAAGCTAGTTGAATGGAAGGAACGAATTCGTTGTACTTGAACTTTCAAAATATTTGGAAATCGTTCATCTAATTTATTTATGAAAATATAAATTGTTATATTTTACCAAATATCATCAAACCTATATTATTTAGAGAAATATTTTCAGCAGTTCATGTATTTTGTTGGAAATTCGCATTTTTGGTTGAAAATTAATTTGGTTAAAAGTTCATCTTTTTTTGGCGAAACATGAATCTTTGGTTTGAATGTTTTTTTAATTGAAAATTTAATACTATTTTTTATTAATCTACAAAGTAGTTCAACTTTCAATCAAGTAGTTGAATTTTTAACGAAAAAACTGAGTTCTCAACGAAAAATGTAATAGTTGATATTTTAAGCAAGAACAGATTTTTATTTTAAATCAAAAACAGCTGAGTCGAATAAAAAAGGACTTATTTTTTAATAAAACAGTAAAATACTCAATCAAAGCAAATGAATTTTCAACCAAACAGTTATTTGCATTTTTAATCAAAAGATAAGCTTTCCATAAAATAGTTGAATTTTCAACCAAATAGTAACATTTTCAACCAAATATTTACATTTTCAACCAAAAAGATGAATTCTTACCAAAAGAAGTTTTTTGAGGTTTCTTTTAGTAAACATTGTTTCTAGTGCATAGATAAAATATTACTTTATAGTAATAATTAGATTTTCAAATATATTGTTAAAACAAGTTCATATATTTTACAGTCATTTTCTCTTAGAATAAAGTTAGAATTTCACGGTTTGATTTGATTTTTTCAACTGATTTTCAACTTTTCAGTTAGACGGAGGCAATAATCAACTGAATTTAACAGATACAATTGTTTAAACTATTTATCATTTATAATAATATTTTATGAGATTACTGCTAGAAAGTTGCAGTTTTTTTTCTAATATTTTCCACTTTTGGTTCACTTTCAAATTATAGCGAGTTAATAATTAATTCAATTTAACAAACATAATTGTTTAAAGAATTCATTATTTTAAATAATATTCTCTTTGAATAATGTTACAATATTACGTTTTTTTTTATTTGTAACTTTTTTTTCCACTTTTTGCCAAAAATTCCTTTTGGTTTATAACTATCTTCTCTCAGAGTAATGCTAGAAAGTTGCGGATTTTTCTGGAATTTTCAGCTTTTCTTTGACTTTTTAGTTTTCAGTAACTAATTCAAGAAAAAAATTCACATATATATATATATATATATTTTATTCCATATTTTCAAACAATCATGTTTGTTAACTAGTCTTTACAGTGTTATTAAACTAAAAACAAACAAATAGATTTTAGGAAAGGAAACGCTTTTGAAAAATGAACTGCTGTTCATATTTTGCGTCGTTACTCGTTTCTAAAAAAATGAGATCTCAAATCGTTAAAAATAACAAGTTTTTTTTTCAAAAACGCGTGGTACCAGTTTTTTCTTTATCGGATTTCATTGGATTAAATAATATCACACGTTTACCAACAATTTTGACAGTTTTTTGATAGTGAAAACATTCAATTTTTTAAATTCAAATACTCATAACTTTTTACGAACAATACATCATTTTTAGAAGAAACTAATTCATTATTCTAAATTGTAGTTCATTAAGTCAATTCATAAACAAAATTAATAAATAAATTCATAAACAAATTAAAGTTGACTAATATATGATATTCTGTTTTATTGAAAAAGGATTATTTGGATCAGGATATGAGTTTTAAATAAGAAGTACATTTTCTATTAAGATACTGGAATCTTCAACATACGAAGACGAGTTTTGAACAAAATAGTTGAATAATTAACAAAATATAGTTGAATTTTTTAACCAAACAGTATCAGTTTTTAACAAAATTGTTCTCGTGTTGAATTTCCCATGTATTTTTATTCAAGAAAGTTGCAATTTCGACTAAAATAGATGAATTTTTAAATTAAAAAGATAATTTTTCCAAAAAATAGTCACATTTGCAACAAAACAGTTGAATTTTCAATCAAACAGTTGCCATTTTATCAAAGAAAGATGTAATTTCTATTAAAATAGTAAACTCCATCCGAAATTATTTCTAAACTGGAACCCAAAGGGACAATAGCTTAATTTTATTATCGGGAATCCCCGTAATAAAGTTTACTATTCTATTTACAATGCCCAGTTTAAAAATCTCAGATACGCCAGCCTTCTCTAAGATGTAATCTCGGACCCTTGGCGAGAACAAGCACAAGAGGGGTAGCGCAATGGTGGGGGTATACTACCCAGGTCAGCGTTTGCGAGTCGGGAATCGGCCATTATAAATAGTGCTACTACACTAATATAATCAGGCTCGGTCAACTCCCATGTAAAGAAGTGGCGAAATTCAGCGGATAATTATCATTCTATTTCCCATTTTACGTTTCTTATTCACTTCATTTTGCCTTTATTTGAAGGATTGCAGTACAGAATTACATAACCAACAAAATCGGAATTTTTCAGGAGACTGAAATAATATTCTGTAAAATTGAAAGCACTATTTATAGATAAAACAAAAGTTCACTCCTGAGCTAAATTTTTTCTGAGTTGAGACCAAACAAATATGAATAAAGAAAATTATCTAGTTCCGAGAAATAGAATGTCGAAGTTTACAATCTCAAAGTGACAAGAACCTAAAATTGCAACAGGCTCGGTTGCGGATGATAATAAAAAGAGCAAATTAATGGATGGCATCACAACTTAATATCAACGCAACAGTTTGCGTTTTAATAAAGTTTTTCTCCTCAAAATGATAACGGCACACGAAACCCGGTTTCGAGGTTATAGTCTCATAATGTAATTTTGACAGCACAGCCACAACAAACAATTTGCCGCGCACGCGCTGTCACCCGTTGGCGTTGAAAGTCTGCGCCATCTGCGATGGGCCAGAGAACCAATATCGTACCCCGCAATGCCTCTCAACCCGCGCGCCTATGTCCTAAAACTTAGCCATTTCTTTGCATGGGAGTTGACCGAGCCTGAATATAATTGCGGGGGTTTCCAGCAATAAAATTAATCTCTTGTCAGATTGTGTTCCAGTTTGGAAATTATCGATCTAGATTATTACTCTGAAATTTACAGTTTTTCAACTTTGAAGGCGCATACAATTAATTCAAATAAAAATATTATTAAGAGAAATCATAGTTTCCTTACATTACTAGGTTATTAGGGACGTATTTTTTATTTGGTTTTCAACTTTATTATTATTCCAGATGTTGGACGATTGTCCAGTTATTCTAATTTCAAAGGCCTCGATTTATAATTTGTTCAATTTTGAATACATTGAAATTGGTCATTAAAAGTTTCGCTTAAATTTATTACGGAAAAAAGTATTTCAAAAAACAAAAATAAAGCCCCAACAAAAACCTCTGCGATGCACAAAATTTATTAAATTCAAAGGTATGAATTTGTGAAACGAAATATGGTCAAGTAGTTTGAGAAAAAATAATTATAATAAAATATATGAAGAACTCTTTTATGAAGTGCCTTATAGATATTTTTCAATTGCAATGCAAAAAGTGACCAGATGATTTTAAAGCGACATACTCTGAAAGAATTGTCATTTTAGGTCTTTATTTGTTAGCGTAGATTTTCAGTTTAAAGAATTTAAAAATGCAGTTCTCCTGGTTTGGAAAAAATATGCTCTCTTTGTGTAATCCACACTTTTTCACATATGAAGAAATACAGTTGTCGATAAGCATCAGCAAACTTTGTGAAGAAAATCTATTGGCTTTTAACGATATAATAAGTATAAGAAAATTTTTGTGTGTGATAAAGGAAAATACAGCAGAGATATCTTTTGTCGGATAAAAGCTGTACCATTTTTAATATTTCAAGTTCAAAATTCGACCAATATAATTTGAATTGCAAACTCCAAGTTTATGAAAGAGAATTACTTAACATTCATAGTTTAACACTAGAAGTACCGGGATTTTCTGCCACCTTTGGTTACCACGAGGGGTCAATTGACCCCTACCTGCGTTGGGTGTCAAATAATGATTTTAAACAGTTTCTACCGTCAAAAGTTAATGATAGAAGTATGCTATATTCATACTACATCGTTAATATAAGTCAAGAAGAGTAGTGAGTTCTGAAAAAGTAAAACAAAGAAGGAAAAATGCGTACCCCAGCGTAGTCCTACCGACTTCGCTTCTGCTGCTACTGCAACAGCAAGCTAAATCGTTTGGTGCCGCTGTACTCCCCGATCCGAGTATACGCCGTAAATTTCAACTTAGAGCAAATCGACTGTCCCGAAAAATAAGTCACTAACAAATTTTTTCGTATACAGAGTGTATCAACTATATTTTACTTTGCTAGAGTGTCGTATCTCTATGTATTTTTAAATGGAGATACGACGCGCTAGCGAAGCATAATACAGTTGATTCGATCTGTTTTCGGAAAAATTGCTTAGTGACTTATTCTTCGCGACAGTCGAAATGTGGTTATTCCTAGCGCTTTACTATAAACGTAGAACGTTATACACCGGTAGTAGAACTGATAGTCCGAAAATGTTTTGAAGCAGAGTAGAAGAAGAACCGACCATAAATGCAAACTCCAGCAGGCAATATATCATCTATTTCTTGTTAAATAGAACAGCAGTAATATTTTTGAGGATTAGATATATCACACACACGTTATAGAAGTGATATAAATCAGACCTGCTGCGCAGAAGTGGTAATAAGTAATGAAATACCAGCCAAAACGCTATAGGGGTCAATTGACCCCTGCCGGTAACCGACTATAAAAAGTTAATTTTTTTAAAAAGTGCACATCCAATATTTTCGAAAAAATCGTCAAATACTCCTATTTATAAATAATTAAAAGTCACAAAACGCCATCTAGCTGCAACCAACCGCTGCGGACATTTACCACTTCAAAAAGCGAAAGGGGTCAATTGACCCCGCCCGGTACTTCTAGTGTTAAAATAAAAACTCAGTGCTAGAAAATTGTAAACATTCAGGATTGTAACAGTTTTTTATTCAGGTATCAATTTCAGTTATTTTCATTTTGATCTATTTTGATTTTACATAATACAATTTAAAAATTTTATATTTCAAATCGTTTGATTTTGAACATTTCCTTTGGAACTATTATTTATTTTAGAATTTTTCCAAGAACATATTTTTCGAATTGAAATTATTCATTTGTCTAAATCTTAACAAGAAATCGGGCAATTTTTAAATATAACATTAAAAATAATTAAGCATAAACAAACAATAATGTAAAACAAAAGTGCTATAATATGAGACCAGTTTTTGAAATTGCTTGATTTTAGTCTTCCTAATTCGAAATTGCTTATGTTCACATCTGAATTCATTAAATTTAAAACTGCCTATGAAGGCTCTAATAAGAAATCAAAAAATTTTTAGTAGCAAAATTGTAATGAAATGTTTAATATTTGAATTGGAAACTATCACACTGTGAAATTTGAAATTCCAAACCTCACAAATTAAGAAATTTCAAACCAAAGATTTTCGAATTCAAACTTTCAAAGTAAAAAAAATTTAGTTTCTAGGCCTCAAAGGTTCGAATGTTTCAGAATTACAGGTGGTAAATATATATTAATAATAAGTATCATATCATGTAGTATTAAGTAATATTTAAAGTGATCGGATAGGTTTTTTTCACTCAAAAATAAAATTTGTAAGTATGAAGCTTAGAGGCTGTTCGAGTATTACGCAAGCATTTTGAGAGGGAGAGGGGGCCTAAATAGATGCTTATTGTTATATATTCGTAACGTAGAAATATGCTTACAATGGGGGGAGGGGGGGTCAAGAATGGAGAAAAGTCCGAAATAAAAATGCATTCATGTTTGAAATACATATCTACAGGCACCAGGGCCGAATTTAGCACGGGGCCAGCGGGGCCATGGCCCCAGGGCCCCTACAAATGTAAACTACTCGGCAAATAAACATCGCTGCGACATGCACACCAATGGTTAGAAAAAAAGGCGCTACGAGATATTTTCCAAAGGAATGCAATAGTATTGTCCATTTTTCAATCGGAATATTACTTTTTTATAACAATTACAGAACTATGAAGAATGATGTAATTGCTTGAAAATTGTTTAAATAAAAAAAACCGCATCTAGATATTTCGGAGACGAATCTATAGTAGTAGTAGTAGTATAAACGTTTATTCTTCAGCCTGTTGGCCTTAACAAATTGACTTGCTTACACTTTCCATTTTTACATAATTTTCCTTAATCTAAGCCTTAAAACTAACATACATCCATACCTTATCTCTAGGATCGCACGCTCTTCTCGCCTTGCCTTCCTCGTCCCGCTTCGCCTCGCTCGCATGTCCCTACTCTCTCGCTTCCGCGTCTATTACCTAATGCTTATCTACTATTTATAATATTTACATCCTACTTATATCTACTTCCTCTCTTGTTTACAATCTTTCCTTCTCCATTCCTCTTCCTCCTTCCTTCTCTTCTCCTACATCCTACCCAACACTCCCTTCACCCATGCTACTGCCCTTTTTCCCCCCTTTCATGCATCAATACCTCCATGCTCATTCCACTCCTTTCCACCTCTACACACTCCTCCAGCCAATGCTCCACTTTTGCATACCCCTTCCCACACAGTTGACACATCCTCTTTTCCCAAGAGAGCCAGAATCTATTAAAATCCTCCATGCACCCACATCTCATCCTCGCTATAAGCTCCTGGCTTCCTTTTTCTCCTTTCTCACACAAATATTGCGATCTCGCCCTTGGCATAATCCACACATAGTTCCCGTTAAACCTTGACTCTCTTATTCTCTCGTCCCCTGCTGTCTTCTCTCTCTCCATGCCGTTTTTCTTAACCACCACATATACCTTCCTTCCTTCCTCATGCATCCTTCTCACTTCATCCATCTGTAGTCCATTCGCTTTAAAATACCTTTCCCTTTCAGCCTCCATCCTCCATCCTCCCGCCCCCTCTCCTGTTCTCCTTCTCCCACCAACACTCTCTAACCGGCTTACTTCCCCCCTCTTCCAAAAATTTCTCCTCATATTTACACGCCCGACTCCCAGCTATAATCCCTATACTCGTTCTCCCCGTCTCCCTCCTGACAATATAATTCGGCGTGTTCCTTGCCAACCCCAATGTCCACTTTACATACCTCTCCTGTGTCCTATTTACCTCTTCACATTCCTTGCACTCCCATACCTCTACAACATACAATAGCACACTCATCACTAGGGAGTCAAACAATTTCATTCTCCTTTCAAAACCATCTGCGAATGACTTCTTTCCCAGCCCCCAGACCTGCCTCATCACCACATTTGCCTTCCTCACTCTCTCTTTTATGTGACCATCCACTCCCCCATTCCTCCGAAACACGAATCCCAGGTACACAAACTCTTTCACCTCCTGCACCGCCTCTCCCTTCCACCTCCACTCCATTCCCTTATCCCTCCCACCTCCTTTCCTGAACACCATAACCTTAGACTTTTCTGCATTCAGCTCTAACCTGCTCTTATCCAGGTACCTTCTCAACCTCTTCATTATCTCCTTCAAGGCCTCCTCGCTCTTTGCCAGCAACACTATGTCATCTGCACTATGTCATCTTCCCTCCGAAATCCCCTCCCCTCCCCTTACTTTATCTTTGGTCTCTTCATATATCTCCCTTACCCTCTTGATCAGGCCCCTCTCCACTCCCCTATCCTCCATCGCCTCCCACAACCTACCCCTATCCACCGAAGGAAATGCGCCTTTGAGATCTACGAAAAACGCGTACACTCTCGACCCCTTCTTCGCTAATTCTCTATCCACCACGTGCTGCAGAACGTAGATATTGTCGATAGTACTTCTACCCGCCCTAAAGCCCGCCTGTGTCTCCGGCAATATTCCTTTCCCCTCGACATCCTTCCGCAGCCTCTCCGCCACCACCATCGCGTATACTTTATACGCCGTATTCATTAGCGTAATCCCTCTATAATTTTCCTGTATGTTTCTATCTCCTTTCTTATACAGTGGGACTATTAACCCTTCTCTCCATCCTGCTGGGAATCCCTCCCCCTCCATACTTTCTTCACCACCTCCTTCAGCCTCTCCCTAACCTCTTGTGTACTAAACAGCCATGATTCGTTCTCTACCCCATCCATCCCTGCTGCTTTTGAACTTTTTAACTTCCCTATCTGTTTCTCTATCTCCTCATCCTCCAACTCTTCCGTCTCTGCATCCCGCGTTCTTCTACACCCACCGTCCCTCTTCCTTGAATCTGAGCCCTGAAATGATTCTTTAAAAAATTCCCTCCACTCCTCACTCCCTATCTTCTCGCTTATCCCTACTCTACGCTTTCTAAACCTATTTATTATCTTCCAGACATCCCCCTCTGTCTTAACATTTCCCAACTCCTCTTCCAGATCTTTCTCCTTTTCCTGTTCTTTCTTCTTACACATCAATCTAAACTCCTTCCTCATTTCTACGTACTCCTCCCTTTTCGCTGCGCCCTCTTTCCACTTCTTGTACTTCCTCTTCACCTTCCTTTTCATCTTTTTACATTCCCTATCCCACCATACCTTCACCATTCCTTTCTTCTTCTTTTTGAATACCTTCTTTTGCACGCAACTTTTCACTTTCTCTTTTAAATCATCCCATATCTCTTCCACCGACTCCCCTTCAAAGCTCAACTTTCCTAACTGCTCCTTATACCTATTTATCGCCTCCCTCGACCAGCACACCTTCTCCCCCATCGACCCCTCTTCACCCCCTCGCCTTCCGCCACTCTCACCCCTTACTCATAACCCTAATGGCTGATGGTCAGATTCCACTCTATCTTCGGCTGCGAATCTTTCCACCTCCTCCCACCCTTTCATATTCATGACTACATAGTCTATCACCGATACCCCCAACTTACATACATATGTGTATTCTCCCTCATCGTCCCCAGTTGCCATACCATTCGCCACCGCCCAGCCTTTATCCTCCAGCCAGTCCCTTAGAATCTCACCCTCCTTATTTATTGTCTTATCCTTCGATTTCCTTTCGAAGCTCTCCCCTTCCCTATAAAGGCCCCCTTCCCTCCCCATCCTCGCATTAAAGTCCCCACCCAGTACCACCATACCCTCTTCTCTTTCGCCTATCAAGTCTTCCACCTTTGATTTAAATCTTTCCATCCCATCCTTATTGTATACTGTCACAAACTTACACGTGATCCCTCCTATCTTTACTTCTCTCATTTGCACTCCCTCCCCCTCTTCCTCTCCATGAACTACTTCCTCTAATCCTTCTCTAACCCCCGTTATAATTCCCCCACTAGCTCTTCCTTTCTTCTTGACTCTGACCGCCTCCTGGAGTCTCCACCTATACCCCCTTGGCAGCTTTGGCTCTATTCTATCCCATTCCTTTCTTTCTACCTACGTCTCTACCAGTCCCGCAACCTCAAACTCTTGTATATACCTCCAGAACTCCTCGTCCTTCTTCTTTATCCCTGCTACGTTCCAGTATAGTACCTTCACTACTCCTCTACCCTGCATCACCCCCACCCCCCTACTTCCTACGAAATAAATTCCCCTGCACTTGCTTTAACACCTCTTTCTCCTCGTCCCACACCCACATTTTCTCGTCTATTCTTATTTTCGTACAGCATTCTCTGCACATTCCTTTCCTTTAACGTCAAGTCGTGATCGATGAATACTCCCCTATCCTTTATCTTATTTTTATTACGCATCACCCCCAACTTTTCTTCCCAGCTTTTCAACTCCACAACCGCCACTTCCTTCTCCTTCCTCCCCTCCAACTTAACTTTCCCTACCATCTCTTTACCCCTCCCTATGCTCTGTAGCAGCGCTTCCACTCCCTCCCTTTCTTCCCCGCTTTTTAACTTTAACCCTCTTATCACAATATTATTTTTCCTGTCCTCCTTCTCTCTTCTCTCCATTCTCATCTCCATTGCCCTTATCCTTTCCCTATCTGCCCTCTCCTCCTTTTCATTCCTACGCTCTCCCACTTTCTCTTCTATCATAATCCCAACCCTCTCCCAAATACCTTTAATCTCGTCCCCTGCACCCTCTTCAACTACTTTCATTTCCTACCCCTCTCTAACCCTTCTACTCTCTCCCTCAGCTCTTTCATCTCTTTTTCCCACTTCTCATCTCTGATTCTCAAATCCTCCCTCATGCCTTCCATCTGCTCCTTAGATCCCCTTACGTCCTCCCTCAGCCCCCTGATCACGCCTATAAGCATTCCGAGAGCCTCTTTCTCCGACATTCCCTCCATTTAGGCGGGGGGTAACCTACGTGTCCCCCCGATCTTTTTGAACGGACTCGCTACCTCGCTTTTCTCCGGACTCTCTTGGCTGTCTTTCTTCCTCTTCAAGAGATCCTCCCCGTCACTTGCGCTTGACGCTCTCTCTCTAACCTTCTCGCTACCTTCGTCCCGTTTTCTCCCTCTCCCCGACGCGCTGTTTGAAAACCGACCACGCACTGTTGGCCGTCGTGGCACGTGGAAAATTTCCTCCCCGTCGACTTCACTACTCGCACTACCAGCATTTTCACTGCCCACCTCCCGCTCTGCCGTCGGTAACTGAGACCTCTCCATGCAGTCCCCTCCGCAACCAACAGATGTCTTTGGCGAATAGTGTCTTCTATTGCTGCCAAATTTTCCTTTTTATTTTTATTTTATTTTTTTTTTATTTTTTATTTTTCAATTTCTCACATCCCTTGCATACACCCCTTTCTCTCCCTTAAGATCTCCCAACTCTACGTACACCACCCTTGACACCACGAAGGCCCCAGACTCCTGACGCCAAACTTCCTCGACTCCTTGCCAACCTAACCTCACTTTCTCTAATTAACTGATTCCCACCTCACTCCTACGCTAAAAATTACTTTTTATCTGCCCAGTTCACCCCACACAACCCTACTCACCTCCTAGGCTTCCACCTTCACCCTCCACACACACCTTCCACACAAATTTTGCAAAATCCTCTCACCACCTGTCACTTACACGTTCTCACTTCCGCCACCAACATGCAAGTCAGAGACGAATCTATAGGTTTTTTTTTAGTTTTCCGAACAAACACTTAGTTTTTTTTAAATGAATCACACTAGTTTAAAATACATATCTGCAAGCACACAGCAAATGTACACTAAGCAGCAAATGTCTTAATTGTTTAACAAATGGTTAGAAAAAAAAAAAAAAAAAAAGCCACAACGAGATATTTTTGAATGGAATTTTTCAATACAACAATTACCTTTTGTATAAAAATTGCAGACCTATAAAAATAATGTAAGAATGTATTGCTACTTAAATATTCGTTGAATAAAAAAAAATTAAAAAATGTCTTTTAATTATGTGGACGCATCGTCCACATATTCCGTGACACTCTATGGGGGGTGGGAGTCTGCTCTAAAGTTACAAAGTGTCACATAGAAGTGCGTTCGCAAAGATTTTGTAACGCGTGACGCAATTCAGATAAAAAAATACAATTTTAATCCTTATCGATACATTAAGTACCAATATTATCGTCACAAAAAATTGAGTAGTTGCATTTTAAGCCAAAGACTTAAATTATCAAGCCAAAAAGACGAACCTTTCACCAACAAGATCATTTTCAGGAAAAAGAGATGAATTTTTAGCCATGAAAAATTACTTTCTACCAAATAGTTGAATTTTTAATGTGAACTTTTCTTCATTATGTTCAACACTATTATATCTAATGTATATTATATTTACTTCTGTACTTCGATCTGGTACTGCTTATTCAGATATTGCAGAATAATGTACAATTTTTATTTTTCATGATGATCTTAATATTTTCTCCTTACTTTGCACTAATTTTTATTCGCAGCTGCCCTAAAAATGCGCCCAGTTTGAGCGCGTAAATCAAAAACTGTGATTCAAACCCCTCATAAACTACAATCATAAAGTGAAATTAAACATGTTTTTTTCAATTTGACTTTGAAGAGGGTTCCCAAAGCACCTACGGCCTTGACGATTACATTCTCATTGCGATACTCGCGCTTCGTGCTCAACAACTAAGTTATACAGATGATTGCTTTTGAAAAAAATTTGATCTGGTTTTTGGATCAGCAACTTCAGTCTTTTCATTTTTTTCTCATAGCTTGTGTCGTTTGTCCGAAAATTTAATTTTTTTATTTTCAATGTTGTTTTCACGAATAAAACAAAAACTACGAATCCTATCCAAAAGTAATTCAGAACAAATTTGTAGATCTTTTTTGCATACCGTGCGTTGTTCGGCTTAAAATGTTAATTTTCGCTTTTTTTTTGGATTTTGAAAATGCTATAACTCTGATAATGTTGATTTTATCGAAAAATGTCATTAGGATAAATGGTTTTTCTTTTTGCGTACTACTAATAACCGTACATAGAATTTTCAAATCTTGAAAAAAGTGGTCTCAAAAATTTACAAAATGTGCTCACTTTTTGAATTTTCATCCAAAATATCTGGTTAACGAACCTAACTTGCATTTTGGGACCCTTAAAAAATATATCAAAGGCTGACTCGATGCGACAAATCCTTCAAAAGTTAGCGTGGCTGCAACATTCAGATAACCATACATACAGACAGACATACAGACATACAGACATTTCGGAATCTGTGAGTGCCGAAACGTAAAGATCCGTTAAAAACCAGAGATCGCAAATTTGGACGATTACATTACACTCTCAGGAATGAGAATGTAATTAATTTCGAACCAAAAATGGAACTGTTAAACTCTCAGTCTGAAAAACTAATTTTTAACAAAAAAAGAGAATTATCAACTAGTTTCATCCAATGAAAAATGACGAATTTTCGACAAAAGAGTGGAATCCTCATACAAAATTGTAAGCTTTCAACAGTTAAGATTAATGTTGAAAACAAGAGGAAGAATTTTCAAGAAAATGCATGAATTTTCTACCAAGTAGTTGAATCACAAACTTATAAGGGCTTAATTTTCAACCAAACGTGGATTAATTATATTTTCAGATAAAAAAATTATGTTCAACAAAAAAGTTAATTTACGAACAAACAGTTGAATTGTTAACTGATAAGAGGTACATTTTCAACTAAAAGTGGAATGCATATTTTTAGATAAAAAAATTATTTTTCCACAAAAACAAAAGAATTTCTAAAAAAAATAGTTTTGAAATAAGTAGTTTCATTTTGAACTAGAAATAGTAATCCTCAGCGAAAAAGTTAATTTACGGCTATATAGTTGAGTTATTAACTGAAAAAGATGAATGGGAATTTAAAAAAAAAATAAATAAATTCACTACCAAAAAGTTGAATCATAAGCTTGTGCGGGATACATTTTCAACCAAAAGTGGAATAATTAACTTTGCAGTAATTGAAATTAATTAGAAAAAAAAAGAATTCCCGAAAAAATATTTACATTTTCAAATGAATAGTTCAAGTTTAAACCAAAACTATTAATTGTAAACAAAACAGTACATTTATTACCAAATGGTTGAATTTTCCACATACAATAAACCAAGTTCCAACAAAATAGTTATATTTTCAAATTAATAGTTTAATTATCAACCAAAAATATGAATTTTCAGCAAAATATAATTTCTTAAACTGTTAGTCCACTTTTCTACACAATTTTCGAGCCAAAAAGACGAAATTTCTACAGAAAAGGTCATTTACGACCAAATACGTAAATTTTTAATTAAAAACATGTATGTTCAAGCAAAAAATTTATTCCTTACACTATAGTTCAACTTTAAACCAAGTAGTTGATTTTTCTCCAAAAAATGAATTGTTAATGAAATATGTAATAGGTTACAACCAAAAAAGACTTTAATTTGAAAACAAAAATAGTTGAATTCACCTAAAAATCGACAAATTTCGAACAAACCAGTGGAATCCTCAACCAAAACAAAATAAGTTTCAATCAATCAGTAACGTTTTCAGTCAAGAAAAGTAATTCTCAACAAGAAAAAAAAGAACTTCAAATTTCAAGTAAAACAAATGAATTTAAGAAAAAACAGTTTAAAAAAATTACTTTCACACTTGTATTCAGCGGCACCAAAAAATCACTAGAATCTTAAAATTTTGAAATTTTAGTGCGAAATTTCTATTCAGGGATGCTAAATACGTATAAATACTAATTTGCATAAAATTTATACCATTTAAAAATATTTTTATTTGCGATAATAGATCCGCCATTTGGAATTTTTTAAATCTGATACCAAACTCGGATTCAGCTACCTAAAAAACTTGTAAATACTCATTTTCATAAAAATTCAACGATTTTCAAATTTTGGTTTCTGCCATTTTGAATTTTGGAATTCTGATACCAAATTCGAATTCAGCGGACCCCAAAAACGTTCAGATACTGATTTTTATAAAAATTGAACCATTTTCAAACTTTTACATTCACGATTGAAACTTCCTATTTGACAGTTTTTAATTGCCGGCCGGCGAAAGGCATCTACCGATACACTGAAGGTAAGTACAGTGTTGCCAAATCACGGAGGTGGGAAGGCGTGCATCTTACCTGTCATTAAATTTATATATGATGGAGGTGAGAACCTACGAATTGTATCTGTCAGCAAGGCGACACTAGCGCCGGTGATATATACTCGCACTAGGTAGGCGATATTGCCGATAAAGGGTGAACGTTGTCACCTCCGAACGTTTTTTCGCCAAATGCAATAAAAGTCCATCTACAATCGATTTACATAAAACAATAGGCAAAACGTTGTCACCTCCGTTTTCGGAGGTGACAACGTTATATATGAGGCGACAACGTCTATTATATATAGTTAACAGTTTGTCATAAGGACAACCGCAGGATTTCGCTGGGTGCAGGTGCTAATCCGAAAAATTGCAACCGCTCTCAGCGAAATCGCGGTAAAATTTCAGCTGCAACCACGTCTCACGACCGTGAGATAGGTGGTTACAGTCTGCGACGGATTCAATACGATGATCCGGCAAAAGTCTCGTGCACCCTGAGGACACGGAGCGACCCAAGGACGACCGCCTTCTGCATTTTGCCCGCAAGTGTCTTGGCATTTTCCTGACACGCAGGGATGTTTTCAGGCTATTAACCAGTGAAACCTTGGCACCTCCAAGAGCGCCGATGATCAAGAAGATTAGCTTAACGGAATATTCCGGGTATAGCCGTCGCAACTCCCTTATAAATTCTTTATACCTCTCTTTCTTTTCATTCTCCTTGGCTATGATGTTTTTGTCAGCTGGTGCCGAAAATTCGATAACGAACATGGTTCGTTTCTCGAAGTCAAGGAGGACTATGTCAGGTCTCGAGTGCGCAACAGAAACAATTGTCGAGAATATGAAGTTCTAGTATATCCGACACTTCTCATTCTCGACAATTGATTCTATTTCCCTACACGGAGAAACCCAAACACCAATGGTTGGTGTTTGCTGGAAAAAAAATCGCGAAACGCCACTGAACGCTGCCTACGCACCGTTCATCAGTGTCGCATTAATAGTTAGTGCGTGCGCGCCGCGCTCATCACTGTCCAAAACAATAACGAATCACACCGACGCGCATCAGACTTCAGGGCGAAAAACATGCCGCTGCGCACACATAAGCGACTGTGGCGCGCGCATCGATGCTCCGTAATTATGCAAAAACGGTTGCTCGATTGAAGCATCAAATGCGAAGTTGAAGTGTCTCTTATTTATTAGTGCAATATTCGTTCGACATGTTCAACTTTTTTTGATATATATGCATATGACTCAATCAAAAAACAAA